>JAASFQ010000370.1:0-25680 GCA_023333845.1 Globisporangium polare | reverse complement strand
TGCTGCTAGCGGCCACATTCGCACGCGGCGGCTTGCTGTTGTTGACTGCTGCTGGCGTTTTCGGCGCGGGCTTTGGCTTTCGCTGGGTGCGCTTTCCCGCCACGATAGCCGCAGCAGCCTTCGCACCACGACTGCGGCGCTTCTGCGGCAAGTCGAGCTGCACTAGCTCCATCTCGTCATGCTCCAGTGCGAGCTCCAGCTCCGGCTCCGCCGGCTCCTCGTCGGAGGATGACAGGGGCGAGCGACAGATCCCGCCGCGCAGCATTTTCGTTGCTCTCTTTTTGCGCCGTTTTCGGTTCAAATTGCGAGATTTTGGCCACTCGACCCGCCATTTTCATCCCACCATATTTCGTGTCTGTTGTGCACGGGGATAGCGTCACATTCAGATTGTGACCAAAAGGGATCGAGCGAGGAGCAGACTGTGAGCAAGTGGTCAAGGACAAAAAAGGGGGGGGGAACTTTATCGATATCGGAAGTCACTGTTCAAGAGTGACGAGTAGTACCGGCGACTAGATGTCATCTCGGACCTCGTTGTTGCGTCACTAACCTTATGTAGTTCACAGTAGTCGCGCTTGCGTCACAGGACAGCAGCACAAACAAAGTTGAACTAATTGTGCCTTCTTTCCACATTTGAACATTGTCGGACTGTTTGTCTGCTCTCACAGTTCGATCGAACCAGGTGCATTTAGAAACTGCCTTCAGCCACACAAGCGACGCAACCATTCGGCGATCACGAAAGGTCGCGTGATGACGAAATGGAACGGACGACTCGGGAAAGTGACGTCCGCTGTTCATCGAGACGACCAGCACTTGACCAGGAGAGATGGAGCGTGCGTCGTGTTCAGTTTAGTGTGTGCAGCTGGACGTACTGTTGAGCATTCAGAGAAGAAGCGCAGCGAACGCGTCCATCGCCACGCAACTCTCGTGCACAACGACGACGAGCTCACGCTAATGGTCGGCGACGGCTTCTCCACGTGGGTGGAGCTCCCGGTGAAGATCTCCGTCGTGGTGCACGGCATGCGCATGCCGCAGACGCGCCACGAGGAGTCGCTGGTGGCCCGCGCCTGGAACAGCAAGATGGCGCTGCTCTCCGAGTCGGCGACGATGCTCAACATTGCAGTTCGCTTCAATCGCGTTTCCAGCGAACCGTCAGCTGATGAACAACGCGTGCAACTGCCGCGTGTGCCACCCGTTCTCGGCCAGCACGACGAAGGAGAAGTGGCGTCCTATTAACAAAAGCTGACAACAACAGTACAAGACTTGCTCTATTGCTTTCGACATACACGCCACCACTAATTTGACGCGGTAAGAGACTCGCAAGCAAAGAAACCCTACAAGGCCTTGGTGGCTTTCGCTGCTGCGGAAGGAGGTCTCGCGTAGCCAAAGTCTTTTCGGAACGCGCGGTTGACGTCGCGGAACAACTGGGCGTTCAGAAGGTTGATGAGGAGCATCCCGACGAACGCCATCCAGAAGTGAAGCTAGCAAGTCACAATCAGTCCACAAGTCACGAGTCAGTCAACATAAATCTGCAAGCCCAACAAGCGCAAGCACAACAACAAAACGCAACTGATCACGCACCGGCAGCGAGAACATCTCGCGCGCCTTCCAGGTGAGCCACGTGACGGCGACGTGCGGCACCACGCGCGCAAGCACGAACATGGCCCACTGCAGCAGCCAGACCCACTTATACACGCGTGAGACCGCCACAGAGTAGTTGCTCATGGACATGAGCTTGCGCAGGTGCATGAAGGCCGAGTGGAGCTCGCAGATGAGCGCGAGCGAGAGCAGCGGCACGCCGACTGTCTTGGTGAGCGCCGAGATGTAGCAGATGAGGATCACCACGTGGTGCACGACGATGCCTGGCGACTTGACGTACAGCCGGTTGAGCACGTAGTCCCAAAGGTCGTAGGCGAAGTAGCCCGTCGAGATGGCCGTGGTCACGAACTCGGCGGAGGACGCGCGGTTGACGTAGTCGCCGCCCACGGAGTGGTCGCACGCGAGCGCGAAGAGCGCCAGCAGCGACGAGAGCGTCGAGTGCAGCATCGACACGCACGTGTTGGACCACAGCAGCTGGCTGCCAGCGGAGAACGTGCTGTAGGCCTTGACGTGGCGCCCGAGCTGCGGCACCAGCGCCACGCGCACGAGCATGAACGCCTGCTCCATGCAAACACGAGTCAGACACAAACGTTAGATGATGCAAAAACAGCAGCGCTTGCTTTACGAGAAGCTCATACACGCACCACGGATGACGCCAGCACGATCCAGAGGCGCGGGTCGCTGTAGAGCTGCAGAGGGTCATTCATTCACAACACATAGAGAACGTCAGTATCAGTAACACATCGCCATTGACACCGGGACGCAGAGGCGACAGAGTTGCAGGACGCGCACCATGACGGCGCACATGGCGAGCCACGTGCCGACGAGCGCTTCGGTGATCATGCTGGGTGGTCCCGCGAAGGCGTGAGAGAGAGCGCAGAGAGGGAAGCGTGGTCGTGCGGATGCGGTCGGCGGAATGGAAATGGCTGCGCTCCTCGGAGCTGCTCGTTCGCCAGTTCTTTGCTGTTCTTCGTGCAGGCTTCCGATCTGATCTTGCCGTTTCAGCATTTTGGCCAATGAACGCCCAGAACCGAGGTTTGCGTATCAGAAGTTGGTTTGTAACTGCCGAGGAATCTGCGACGTGTGAGAGGTCGGATTTGGGTGCAATGTCACAATTGGGATTGTGAAGAGGTTCGAACGCGAGCAGCTCCGCTTGACGGCTCATGGCGACCAGTTGACAGCTTCCATGAGCTTGCAGTGAGTGGATGGTCACGAGCACGACAGACAGACGTGCATGGCATGGCACACACAAGCGCGTGGGTATTAAATACATTTATATTACAATCGATCGGAGGTCGTCGTCTCTTTAAATCATCGTCGAAGGCTAGTTGGCAGGCAGGCGTTGGATGAATCTGGGTCTGGAGAAGCACGCGAGGGTCGATCGCTACTGCTGTTCTCCTCCGTCGTCCAGGTCTCTGCAGCAGCGTCGCTTTGGGGAAATTGGGTATAAACAATTGCGTCACATCTACGCCACCAGTGGCTCTCTTCGTTGCCTGGCACTCGCTCGCGTCGTCGCCACTGCCTTGGCTGGGGCTTGAGGACCTTGAGGCACCTGATCACATCGCCTAGGCGTCTTCGCGGCAGATGCGCTGGAAAATAGATAGGCGGGAGAACTTGGCCGCCGCTGACTCGGCCGAGGGCGAGAGCGCGTCCGTGATGCTCGACGAGCTCGGCACGTCGCTCAGTTCACTCGGGAGCTTCAGGTCCGACGTCGTAGTCGAGGCAAAGGGATCGCGGAACAGGAACGCGTCGATGTCCGCCGGTGGCGACGCTGGCGACGACGACGACGCCGAGCTGCCGATGGACGTCAGCGGCGTGAGCGTCACCTGCTTGAGCCCGCCGAAGGGGATGAGCAGGTCGATCGACTCGGTGCCGTGCACGTACGGGTTCACCATGAGGTCCTTGAGCGGCGACTCCTGGTCGTCCGACTCGCTGCCCGTGGACGAGAACGAGTCCGCGAGGTCGTCCTCCGGGCTGTCGCCGTGGATGAAGCGGCAGCGGTTGCCGTACATGCACTTGCCCGTGGACACGAAGGCCTTGCAGCGCGTGGTCTTGTACTTTGGGTGGCGCAGCACGCCGCGCAGCTCGTGCTCGCCGTGCGCGAACTGGCACTTGGAGCCGTAGCGGCACGCGCCCGTATCCATGAAGTGCTTGCAGAGCTCCGTCTTGTACAGGTTGTTGCGCGCGGTCTGCGGCAGGCGGCCGCAGTCGATGATGTCGCCGTTCGCGAGCACCTGCATGCGGTTCGGACTGCCGTAGGACGACGCCTCGGGCTCGTGGGACACGGAGCCGCCCAGGTCGTTCATGTCGCCCAGGGGGAGCGGTGGGCTGGCCAGCGACAGCGCCGAGAGGTGGAAGTCGGGGATCGGGATGCCCGCAGCGGCGCCAAAGTCCATCTTCATCGTTGCTCCTGAGTTGAGGTGGGGTGGTGGTTGGGCTGGTGTTGCGGTGTGCTTGCTGGCAAATAGAAAGTGGGATGAGCTTGTGCGCTGCTGGACTTGTTTGCTTGCTTGCTTGTTGACTTGTTTGCTTGCTCGCTTGCTTGCTTGTTTGTTGGGACGACGGAGAGAGCGAGCGGCTTGTGTCAAACCGACTGACTGCGGCGAGAAGAGAGCGGAACTGACTGCGCTTGCGGACGACCGAACTGGTGTTGTTGCTGGCGCTCGCTGCTGGTTGTTGCTGGCTGGTGTTGTTGCGCCGGTCCCTTTTTTGAACCGATGCCTCTGGCTCCTTCTCTTTCTCCTTTAGCGACTGCCGCCTGCTGTTGCTTGCTTGCTGCTGATAGACGAAGCGCAGCGGTTGATTGTTTAGATAGACGGACGGACGGACGCGCGCGCTCTCTCTCTCTCTTTGCTGCGGGCTGCTGGCTGTCGAGACCGGCGCTGGCGCTGCAAAATTTCGTAATGGAGAGGACGAACGACCACGCGCAAGAGTTGTTTGCTGCCGCGGACTGGTCTTGCTGCTGACTTGCTTGCTGCGGAGAGAGCAAGTCTCGGGGCGTCATCCCGCACTGAGTCGGCCTCGTCGTCTTCCGGCCCCGTAACTTCTGTGCCTCGCGGCCATGTGGAAGCCCAGCGGGTGGTGGCGGTTTACCATCCCGATCACCTTATCCTCAGTCGTTCAGTGTGGCGCTGCATTTATTTTCGTGTGCGCAATATGGCGTTCGTGCCGGACACGCAGGTGCGAGTTGCAGTCCGCCCCACACGTGGGATAAGCACGCCAAGCAGGATGGGGCCTAATAAGGTGACCACTTGCACCCTTTTGCTCCGAATCAAGGGTGAAGTTGCGTGCTGGTAGAGAGGACCGAAAGAGTTCGGAGTGTGTGACAAAGCTGTGCTTTCAGAGCCAATGTTGCTTTCAAACGAAAGCTGGGGAACTCGACTTTCCTTGACGTGCAGCGACCAGTTTTATCTCAAATGTAGTCCCTCACCTAGAATTTAGGATTATTTTCACCCTGAATAGCCGAGCAACCCTGATCGCTCCAAAGAGCCATTCCCCAGCTGGGACAACCCGCAGTGGCGCAAGGTTCCGAGTGCAACAGCTCAAAGCGTGCAGTGCACATGTGATCGAGCCATCTGCGCTCGCTCGCGATGCAATGTGAAGCAACAGACAGAGCGAGAGCGATTGCCAGAAGACGACGACACCTTTGTCGACACTGGATCCCGGAGAGAGCCTCCCGCTACGAGCGAGCGGTCCAGACCCCACCGCAGCCAGCTGTAAGATTAGTCATTAGCCAGCAAGTCCTTCCTGGAGCTCTTGTCGGCGGCCCCACACGCTTGCGGGCAGTTGCGCCAGCTGCAGACGCGTTTTCTGGACGGATTTCGGTTGTTCCTCTACCCCCATGGGCTCCGATACAGCTGCGTGCGCAGTGCTTTCTTCGTCTCCAAAGTGACCAAATGCTGGGTGCTGTTCCGCACAAAGCAAAGCAAAAACAAGAAAACAAGCACGTGTCGTTGCCAACGCAACTGGACACTTGTGTTGCATGCGCGCAAGTCACACCTTTCTTCTTCTTGCTTGATTGTCAGCGCTGGCAATCAGAAAAATCATCAGACGTGCGACCACTGTGACTGACTAAAGTATCCTTTCTCTTCACCAAAAGAGCTGCTCCTACTAGTCGGACGACTTCTCCACCACGTCCCAGTAGTGCACGACGCCCTTGGCCTCCATGACCTTGCGCGCCGTGGCGGCTGTGCGGCACTCCTGGAAGCGGAAGTTGCTGAAGGCCTTGCGCGCCACGACGCCCTGCCACACGAGGCTACAGCCGTTGCCGCGGCGCTGCTTGCTCTCGTCGTCCTCGTCGTCCTCGTCCTGGTCCGGGTCGTCCAGCCAGTTGATGCGCTTCGTGAGCAGCCGCGAGTAGTGCTTGATCGCCTTCTTGCCGCCCTCGACCACGATCAGGTTGATGTTGTCGTCCTTGCAGATCAGCACGCTGCCCGTGAGGTGGAACTGCTGCGCGTTCACGTCCACCTTGAAGCGGTGCTGCGGGTTCGATAGGTCCGGCACCCTGTCGACATGAGATGTCAGAAACAAACAATAGCTACAAGTCAGAATAAGAAGGACAACAAAATCGTGACGCAAACAAACAAACGAGCACGCAAGGCTGCTTGCTTGTCTGCCGAACAAAACAAAGCAAACAAACGCAAGACGTACTTGAACACGGCGACGTGGATGTCCCCGGCGGCGTCCTCCTTGATCTTGCGCAGCTTCTTCTCGCGGCGCTCCTCGGGCGTGAGCTTGCGCGCCAGGTTGCGCATCTCGTGGTTCTTCTCGCGCTGCGCGACCTGCTCGCGCACCTTGCGCTCGATGGCGGACGGGTCGGCCACGGCCTGGTCCGCGAGCACGCGCATCATGTTGGAGAGCTTGACCTTGGGCTCGGGCGGCGGCAGCAAGCCCAGCGCGATCTTGTCCTGCTTCTCCTTCTCGCGGTCGGCGCGATTCTGGCGCCGGATCTTCTTGCGCTCGACCGCCGTGAGCATGAGCGGCAGCACCACGGGCTCCTCGTCGCGCTTCACCACGAGGTTCACGCGCGCTGGGTGCTCGATCACGTGCATCGTGCCGCAGAACTTGATCTTCATGTCCGCGTACGCGATCACGAGCTCCGGGTTCTCCTTGCGGCTCTTGGGCTTGAGGAAACCAAACTTGTCCACGGCGGCGCGCTTGTCCTTTGGGAGGTACTCGATGTCCCACCACTCGACATCCGGCACTTGCGACTCGGGCTTGGGCGGCACGTCCACGTCGTAGATCTCCATCGCAGTCACCGTGGACTCCTTGTTTGCAGTGGATGTAGTTGAGGTGATAGTGCCACCCCCCGCCGTGGCGGCGTCCTCGGCGCCTTCCTCTAGAGGCACGATCGCCTCTTTCTGGTACCCGCGCGGGTTTCTGCCGGACGTGAAGCCCGCGAGCATCTTCTTGGCCTCGCGCGCGCGCACTTGCTCGCCCTGCTTCACGTACGAGCCCTGTGTCACAAAGTTAAAGCTCTTGGCGGCGCGGCTAAACAGCAATAATGAACAAATGAGGTAAGACGCCACAATCAGGTTAGCATCACATCGCCACAGCCCATTGGTAGCTCAGACACGAAATCCACGTACGTCTCACGCTTCTTGATGCTCAGACGCGGGTCCACGGCCTCCACGGCATCTTCCTTGTCGACCGTTCGATGCGATAAGTATGGGTTCAAATTCTGCTTCGATGGCGCCTTGCTGTTGCTGGCACTGCTGCTACGAGCCACGCTCCCGCCCTGGTTCGCCTTGAGCGTCGCGACGGGGACACCGACGGCTTCCTCGATCACTTTTCCACTCGCGTCGATCTGCCGGCCGTGCTCGTCCAGCAGTAGTGGCGCTGGCATGAACGTGCTGGCCGTTGTGGAGGCAGCAGCGCCGGGTTTACCGAGCAGCGCCTTAATGTGACTCATCTGTTGCTGGACCGACTGGTAGATCTGGTCCGTTCGCCGACGCTTCTCCTCCGCGAGGCGGATCTGCTCGTCGACATCGCCAGTCGCTCTGGTTGCTTGTACTGTTGGTGCTAGTGCTGAAGCTGCTGGCGCGATGCCGCCGGGAATGGCTCGCGCGATCTTCTCAGCCGCCGCCTTCGCGAGCGCAGCGGCGTCGATGGGCGCGCCTGACTGGTAGGCGCCACCTGCTGCTGCTGTAGCAGAAGCGAGTGCTGCGGGGTGCTGGACCGCGTCGCTGAAGCGGCTCTTGCGCTTGCGGCCGCTCGTGTCCATCTCTGCGCTCGTCGTGCTTGCTTCCGTGAAGGTGTTGGTGAGGGAAAATGTGCGTGGAACTGTACCTCCTCGTTCAAGTACGACTCCTTCTCAGGCTGAGTGAGGGTCTGCATCTGATTCTGCGACACGAGCAAATTTCGTGGAAACAAACACCAGGGAAACCAAGCTGTGAAGCACGACCACTTCTTGCACTCCTTCACAGTGATTTCGGATGCGTCTGCCAAAGATAGCTGCGCGCGTCTTGCGTCATGATCACGTGTGCAAGTTCAATCCGATTCTTGTTCTCTGGCGTTTCGAACTCGACTCGACTCGGTCGTGCACACTGATCCCCACGTCTTTTCTGATTCAATTTTCAAAGAGGAGGGACTGGGAGAGGCGACATGTTTCGACTTTTCACTCAAGTCCGCACGCTCTCTCGAGAGAGAAATCAAAAAGTATCTATGCTCTATAAATGTATGCGCGAGTCGAATCATTCCGTTGTCACCTATCACTGCCGCGGTATTTAGTGAGCCAAACAACACATTAAAGCGCATCCTTAAAACCACAACACGTGCGGAGATAAAACCCTGACCCGAGAGCAGGCTTTTCTCTTGCGATTTGTATGCTCGGTCTGGGAAGGGGGCGGTTGTTTTCTGGGCTTCCGCTCGCACAAGTTTAGTATCAAAAGAACACCACGCCCAGCAAAGCAAGCACGCGCAACGCCATCACCACCATCAGCAGCTCTCTACTAGTGACTGACTGCGACTGCGTGAGGCCATCCACCCGTCTATTAGTCTAGCAGCACTTCTATCTATCTATCTATCTATCTGTACGAGCCCATCGCTCCGTCCACCGCAGAGAGAAAGCAAGCAAGCAAGCGACTGACAGACAGACGAGAAGAGTGTGTGAAGCGAGTGAGAGCAGAGCAGTTATGGTCGAGCGCTCGGGCAAGAAGAAGAGCAGCAACGGCAGTGGGCCGTCGCCGTCCATGGCGGAGGTGATGGACGAGCTGCAGAGCCGCTTCCTGGTCAACCTGCCGGCGAGCGAGCTGGCGTCGAGCGAGCGGCTCTTTTTCCAGATCGAGCAGTGCTACTGGTTCTACGAGGACTTTTACGCCGACCACATCGCGCACCTGCACCACCTCAAGCTCAACGACTTTGCGAAGCAAATGTTCGCGCATTGCCCGCTGCTGCAGCCCATGGCGCACGAGTGCGAGAGTATGTTCGAGGACTTCAAGCTGTACCAGTCGCAGGTGCCCGTCGTCGGCTGCATCCTGCTCAACAGACAGCGCACGAAGCTCATCCTTGTGCGGAACTGGAAGGGCACGTCGTGGAGTCTGCCGCGCGGGAAGGTGAACCAGGGCGAGTCGGACATGGAGTGCGCGCGCCGCGAGGTCATGGAGGAGTGCGGTTACGACGTCGGCGACACGCTCGTGGAGAAGCTCTACATCGAGTTCGTGCAGAACCAGCAGCGCATGCGCATGTACATCGCCAAGGACGTGCCCGAGGACTACACGTTCGCGCCGCAGACGCGCAAGGAGATCAGCTTGATCCAGTGGTTCGAGTTCGACGGGCTCCCGAAGAAGACGTGGTCGGTCATGCCGTTCATGTCTCGTCTGCGCCGCTGGATCACGCGTGACCGCGCGTCTGGAGCCAAGGACAAGTCTGGCAATGGCGCCATCAAGAATGGTAGCGGACGCAGCACAACGCCAGGGAAGGGCCGAGCAGCGTCTGCACCCAAGAACCGTCCGAGCATGGCTGTGATCACGAACACGGTCACTACGACCGTGACAACCACCACGAACGAGAAGAAGCGCAACAGCGAGCGGTCCGTGTCGACGCCCCATGGACGACCCGTGAGCCGGAAAGGCCGCGGTCACTTTGGCACGGAGTTCGAGACCGCGACGTCCTACGACGGCGTGAACGACCAGACTTTCGGCGCGTCCTCGGCCGAGTTCAGCGTCGAGGACATGTTCAGCGTCAACGAGCGCCTCACGGGCCAGAAGTTCGTCTATGACGGCAACCCGCACGACTTTGGCAAGCGATCGACGACGACGACGACGACCACCTCGCGAGGGGTGTTCAACTACGGCTCGTACTCGAAGGGCGTCGTCCCATTGCAGATTCTGCAGCGCCCGTCGTCCGCGCCGATGAAGAAGGTGGAAGAAGAGACCCCGTCGTCGTCAACGTCCACGGCCACCACGCCCAGCAAGCCCGAGACGCCCTTTGGACTCTTCAAGTTTGACGCCGTGGACATCATGGCGTGCGTCACTTAGTCGCCGCTGCCCATGAGTGATCCCTTCGACTAAGCGAGCCAGCAGAGTCTTCCCTGGATATGGAATCTGTCAGCATGGTCGGCGCTTGACCTGAACGAAAGGTCGAGCGCCGCATGAGGAGCCAGGGGATGAATGAAGACAGCTGAAGACGCGCTTGGAGATGGGGACAACAACTGATGAAGAGAGAGCGACAGTGGTGCGTGTGTCAAAGTGACAAGAGAGAGAGGAAAGCGATTGGAGTGTTTTTTTGTCTCCCGCTAAGAAGAAGAAGAGAAGAGAAGTGTACAATAGCGAAGCGCTGGCAGCGAAGACGGAGGAGGGGCGAGTGGAAGCCGGTCGAGCTGGCAGCGCAAAACAAGGTGTTTTTCAACACCGCCCAGAGTGCGAGAGACACATCATAAACCTCAGCAGCAGCAACTCGAAAGAGAGCTGGCGATGCGATAGCCACACGTGATGATTTTAACGGACTGACAAGCTTTCTCTCTCCTTTGGTGTTCACACAGGTCGTGCACGCAGATACGAGGCTCGGGGGATGAAAAGAGGAAGCACGAAGCCACAGTTCAAAACACGCAGGTGGCGGTTTCTTTAGTTTGTCTTATCAAGGAAGTGTGTTCGTTCACCCCCCACTCGCAGCACAAACAGGTGCATGGAGTACTTGAAGAAGAAGTTCTGAGACTCCAAACTCCAGTAGCTCCACTAAGCCCTCGAACCCTCTCTTTATCAAATCGCTCTCTGGTGGTTGCGGAGCTATCCAGATCACTCGCGCGGCGCCGTTGTGTACGAGATCCAGCAAACGAGCACGAGCTGCAGACAGGACACGCTGCACAGAAGAAAGAAGACGGCAAGCAAGGATTCAATGTGCACATAACAATGTCAGTCACAGTAACTCAAAGAAGAACCGACACAGAAGAGATCGGCAAACAAACGCACCCAAAGAGGAGGTAGTTGCGAAAAGTGCGATTCTCGGGCGTCGGCTCTGCGACGCTCCCTTTCATGCAGTTGAGCTACAAATTCAAGACTCGAAGACCATTAGAAACCCAGGCAAACACATCCTTCCACATCACCAATTCACAAGAACGTACGGTGAAGAACGAGACTGCGACGCCCGTGTACAGGAGCACGACGTAGTAGGCAATGGGACCAGCGAGCTGGTACACGACCGTGTCGATCACGAGCGGGATGTACTTGTACCCAGAGAACGACACGAGGTCCCAGAACGCGATGGAGCTGTTGAGCAGGTAGAGGCACGCGGCGAGCACGCCGATCTCCACCAGCTGCATCACGAGGCAGTAGCTCGCGTCCTTGCCGATCACGTCCGGACTGAACCTAATGGGGTTTAAACACAGTAGGTTCGTCAGCAATCACTAGCCACTAGCCAAGAGCTACGAATGAACGAAAGTCATGCTGAGAGGTGGTAGATGGTGAACGTACTGGTTCGTCGTGCCCTTGCTGTAGCCGACGATGAGGATGTACGTCAAGAAGCCCATCATCGGGATGTAGAGGTCCGGTGCATTAATGTCGCGCGACGGCGGCGCGTACTGGGTCTGTATCACGAGCAATAGAAACCTTAGAAACTGCTTATACAACCCAGCCAATTAGAAACCAAGCATACCCATACCGGCTTGTTCGCGTCCGCGGCCTCCGATGAGCCTATTCTGCGCCAGTTCTTGTGCCAGAACGGGAACAAGAGGATCTGTTCATGTGGCCAGCTAGTTAGTATCAATGCACGCGTTTCATTAAGAAACAAAGCCCATGCAAACGCACCTTGAGACGGCTCTTGACGTACGAGTTATTGACCGTGAAGTAGTACTTGAGCGACCCCCAGACCCCGTAGGCCCCCGGAAGGTACAGCGCTGACTGCTTGTGCAGGAAATCCTGCGCGGTGTTCATCGCGAGGCCAGCCATCGGGTTGCTAAAACAATGGGTGACAGATACAGTGAGTTCTCGCTCGCAAGTTCAGGCGCCTTAGTCATAGCTCATCTACACATCACGTACGAGGAAATCTGGTTCATAAAGTCCGGCTGCTGGTGCATGCGCGACTGCGGCTGCTGCTGCGGTTGGCCTCCGCCCATGGCTCCGTGGCTCCCTGGCGGCGACTGGAAGCCCTGGCTGCCCCCTCCGTACCCGAAGCTGCCTGGTTGTTGTGGCGGCTGAGCGAAGCCCTGGTTCGGGTTCTGGAAGCTCTGCGAGGTCGGTTGCTGGCGGAACTATTCGACACACAACAATAAACGACCATCAGTGACAACTTACAAGCGGAGCAATCAACCCAACGATGTGCAGGGCGTCAAACTTCCATACCTCATGCGATGGCTGCGGGTTGTAGAAGCCATCTGGCGAAGCGTTGATGCCACCGCCGCCCGTGAAGAAGGGCTGCGACTGTGGCTGCTGCGGCTGCTGGTGGAACTGGTGCGGCTGTGGGCGGCGGTGCACCTGCGGCTGCGAGTGAAACTGCTGCACGCCGCTCACGGCCGGGCCTGGTCCGGCGTTTCCAGCGTACCCGAACGCGGGCGAGGGCTGGTTCACGCCGGTGGGGCGCTGGCGCTGCTGTGGTCGGAACGGTGCGTTCGGATCGTGGAAGGGGACTGCGACAAGATACGCGGGTGAGCGGTTGGTTGCATGGAAAGAGTTTGTTCGCAAGGGCGTTAGAGCGATCAGGGGAAATGACAGGGGAAGAGGGGGCGTTGCGCACAGACGCGGGCGAGTGCGAGCGCGCGAATGCATCAAGACAGCGGTCTTGTACGCACCTGGTTGCGCCATCGCTCTTGGGCTCGTCTTCACTTGCGTTGTTGTTGTTGTTCGGGAGCTTCTTCTTCACTTTGGAAATCGACTGTCGTGGCGCTCGGTCGAAAAAAGCCTGTGCAACTTGGTACCACGATTGAAGAGGTGTTCGAATTAGGAAGATTGCTTGCGATGTGTGCTTCTTGTTCTTGTTCAAAACAGAGAAGCTTGTCTGGAGGGTTTCGTCGCAATTCTGAAAGCTGCTGATAAAGGTGTAAATCGGACTGATCAAGTCAGCTGTCTTTTCTCTGTGACAGGTTCAGGCCGATATCAAACGACGGATAAATGTTGCAACAAGCTTGCTCATTCGATTCGATCACACGAGGCGTCAAGAGATGCTTGGGCATGGACGGATGACATCACACGGTCGCGCATGTGCTCATTGCGCTCATAGGGTAACCTTTCTGTGTGCGCCTTACATCACATAGTTCGCACGAGCGAGCGCTGCCTACGCACTATGGTGCCCACTGCCTACCAGAAGAAGAAGGCGTACGCGATGCTGGCTGCTGGTCAGCGGCCCGTGGACATCCAAAAGCGCGTCACTATCAGCGCAGAGGCGCTCTACACGCATCAGTCGCGCGAGAAGAAGCGCAAAGCGAAACTGGACCAGAAGATGAAGGACCCGATCACCATGTGGGGGTGACTGAGGAGCGGCGCTCTGCAGCGTTTGCTCTCGTGGGCCGCCAACTTCAACGCCGCGGTCTCGGAAACGACCATACGCGCCGTGGTGAACGCGAGAAAAGTGCGCCTCTGGTGGCACTCCTCACCGAGCGCCAAGGAGTACAAAATCTGAGAACAGAGCGCAGATGTGTCCGTCAATGGATGAAGAAGCTGTGCGTACAAGTCTGCGAATAAACGAGTGAGCATGGTGCTTTTTGTTTTTATCAACTTGAAAATGCGTCGTGGCTTTGCTGCCTAAATGCGAGAGAGAGCGAACCTTGGCCACCCATTTGTCCGAGAAGCTACCGCCACTCCTACTTGCAGTGTTCGCATCTTCTGTCTCTCTGCGGTGGACAGTTAGTTCCACAGTCGGCGAAGTGTCCTCCTGTCCCTTCTTTCTTGCTGTTCGCCTAGGTCTCCGGCTGGAAGTCCGGGTTCTTTCGGAGGATCACGACGCCTTCTAACACGTTCGTGAGCGGGATGTACTCGTCCGAGGCCAGCTCCGCGCGGTCCTTCACGTTCAGCAGCACGGGCGTCGTGTGCGTCTGGAAGCCCGTGATCGACTTGGGGCGACCGGCCTGGCCGACGATCTCAACCTACAAGGTATTAAGAAAGGACAACAGAGTTAGTCCTACTGTCCATCGCTAGAAAACATCTTAGAAGCCATCAACAGCAACGGTAGCAATACGTACCGCCTGACCGACGCGCACCGACACCGGCAACGGGTTGAGCTCTTCGTCGAGCGTGACGAGCATGCGCGGCTGCATGGCCGTGGCGATGCAGTAGAGGATGTAGTGTGATGTGTCGAGGATCGTGTGCTCCATGTCGAGCGACGCGTGGAGCACGGCGAGCAGTCCACTGACGGCCACACGCGACATCACGAGGCGGTCCGAGTGGTACGGGTGCAGCGTGATCAGCCCCTTACCCATGTGCAGCAGGCCCTGCGCGATGCGCACCACGAACAGGTGATTTGCCTCGCGGCTGTAGAACTCCGAGAGCTGACGCAGGAGCCCGGCCACGCGCGAGTTGTTCGTGCCCGCGGACACGAGTCCGAGCGCCAGGATCGCGTTCTGCGCCACACCACCGTCGGCATCGTGCGTTAGTCTGGACAGCGTGTCGATGAGCGTGTACTCCGGGTTCGAGATGCTCAGCAACGCGAATGCGAGCGGCACGGCACGGCGCACCGCCACCTCCCCGTACTGCAGCAGGTGGTCGAACGAACGCATCGCCATCTCGCTGCCGACGTTCTCGCCCATGGCGATGAGCGCGATGCCGATCACGGCCACGCTCTGGTGCTGCGCCGCCTCAGGGTCCTCAATGTGCTCGGCGCACGAGCGCAGCAGCTGCTGGATCTTCAGCACGTTGCCCGAGCCGGCGTACGCGCACGTCTCGAGCGTGATCGCGAGGTACTTGGAGATCTTGTGTTCGATGGTCTTGGCCGCCTCCAGCATCGCCTCCACGCGTTCCTGGCGACTGTTGCATCATAATCAAATCAGCCACACATTAGTTTCAATGCGAAGCTACAAACACCACATTCATAACACAAGCTTACCCCAGGTACAGGAGACCCAAGCCGAGCGCCAGGAAACGCGAGCACGACGCATCGAGCTCCGTGTCCGAGCTCTCCATCAGGCGCTGCATCAAGACACTGCCGGCCTCTTCGTCGCACGTGCCGACCTCGACCATGCCGAGCGCCAGCGCCGCGTACGACACCTCCTGGATGTCGGCGTTCTCGTCGGCGTGCGACACCACAGGGATAAGCAGCTCCGAGACGTCCTCACGACCCGAGCCAGCGTACGCGATGCCCAGACCGAGGCACGACGCGCAGCGGATCGAGCAGTTGCCCGAGTCAATGTGCTCCGAGAGCAGCGCGAGCGGTGGGTCCACTTCGTTGCGGATGCCTGCACTCACGATGCCGACGCCGAGGATCGCGCCGGCCTTGACGAACTCGTCGCCCGAGTAGAGGAACTTGTCGATCTGCGTGATGCCTTCCTCGACGTTCCAGAGCATGATCATGCCGAGCGACGCCGCGGCGCTCATCATGCCGTGCTTTTTGTTCTTGTAGAGCCACGTGTTGCCCTCGGGGGTCATGAGCTTGTCGGTGCCGTAGCCGGCGTTCACGAACGCGTTCACAAAAGTCGACGCCAGGTTGTGACGCGCAGAGTCCGCGGGCTGCGAGCCCGAGTCACGGCTACGCGCCACCGAGCCGGTCTCCGACAGGTGCGACTTGTAAATGTCCTCAGGGGTCTTGGCCTCGAGCACGTCCAGGTCGCGCGCGAGCGAGAGGAACTTGTCGCTCAGGTCCGTGTTGCCGATGATGTCGTTCACCGACGTGTCGTTCTCGTCCTCGTAGAAGAAGCGCTGGCGGCCCAGGATGTACCCCAGCTGCTTGCGCACGACCTCGTCCTTGGTCTTCGCGAACACCTCCGCGACAAAGTTCTCGTCGCCGAGACGCAGGGCCACGCGGAGCGCGTCTGGGTACTGCTCCAAGCGCAGGAAGATCGAGTAGGCCGTGTTCAGCAGGTTGAGCAAGTCGTCCGGGTCCGACATGAAGTCTGCGCACGCGAGCAGGTACAAGCACACGCGCTGGTAGTTCTTCTCGTCGATCGCCTTCGACTCTGCGAGCGACGAGAGCTGCTGCACTTCGATCAGGATATCGATCGCCTCGGGCTCCGCGTTGTGGTTCATGTGGAACGGCACGATGGCGTCCACGAGCGCCTGCAGGTCCTTCATGTTTGGCTCCGTCTCCACTTCCGTAGTGAGGCGCGCGTTGTACTCTTCGCCGACCTCGCCAGCGAGAGAGCGCACGAACTCGTGGCCCCACGAGCCGAGCTCCGTGCTGCGGCCCTGCAGCTTGTACTTCAAGCTCTCGCGGGATCCCTCCTTCGCCATCGTCATCGCGAGCACCGCGAGGATGTCCGCCAAATCGATCTTGGTCTCGCCAGCCTTGAACGTCTGCAATCACAAAAAAGCACAAGCCGCAGCTTAAGCATTGTCTCCACGTGTAGGTGGACTATGAAGACAAATACAGCAAGCAAACTTACCTCAAACGCCACCTTCAGTGGTTCGTAAGAAGGGCGGAGAAACTTCAGAGGCTTCGGCACCGACGTCATCGACGACGTCGCCGTGCGGATCTCATTGCGAAGATACTCGAGCGCCAAGTGCTTCACGCCGTCCGTCTCCTCTGCCGAGCACAGGCGCTGCACCGCAACCTCCAAGTCGTCCTTCAACTTGCGGTCTTCCTCCGACTGTTTTAGGCAAGACAAGCAGCACCGCATTCAACATCAGTCAACTGGCTCAACTGTGAGAAGATCGCAAGGGACGCCAAGCATCCACCCCTCCGCGACACATAGCAGAGCCATGCGCGCATGTAAATTACACACAGCGTCATGGCAATCACTACGACACAAGAGATGCTGCATGGAGGAAGGCGGTTGTCCAAGCGTACTGGACTACTCGGGGGGAAGTGTCCATTTCCCCACCCACCCAGAGAGATCATTCAAGCGAGCGTTTGTGGTACGCACCAGCTCGTTGTCGGGAGCCTTGGAGTCGTCCTTCGGGGGGGCGTCCAACCTGTCGGGCCTCTCGTCCTTCTTTTCCTCTGGGTCCTTGGACGGCACGGGGATCTGCACCGCGTCCTTCATCGTTGTCTGCTGTCGCCTGCTGCTGCTGCTGCTTTCTCTCGCTTCTTCGCTTTCTCCTTTTTGGAGCTGGGGGGCGACGCAAAAAAGGCAAATGAGCAATGAGCCTTTTTTGAAAAAGGCAAAAAGGTGGATTTACTTTATTTGAACCAATCAAGCTGACCGTTCAGAATCGGTGAGCAGTTTTGTATCCAATGAAAAGGAAGATGACGGAAATGTCCCTTAAACAGGGACACCTTCGAAAGATCCAATCCGATGGTCCCTAAATTGAATGGGAATGCGGGACTTGAAGCCAGGGGCTCACTATTGAGGCTTCACTCGTGAAGAGGCGTGGTGCAATGCAATGGATACACCGAATACGCCGGGAAGAGCTCGTCGCTGTGAACGATCACTGCACCGCTTCACAAGAAGCAATGAGCAGCATGAGCAGAAGAGGCTCTGTGCGCTCGTCCGCATCGGTGGCGCCGGCAGCGTTCACTATCGAGGAGTACAAGCGCAAGCAGAAGGTGCTCGCGGCGTCCAAGAAGCCGCGCCGACGCACCACCAACAGCAGCAGCAAAGCTAGTCCTGGGTCGACCGCTGCACCGACAAAGCTGAGCAGCGCTGCCACCATCTCGTCACTGGCTGCTAGCAAAGCAATTGCAGAACCGACGTACTCGAAAACGCAGAAGCAGTACCTGGACTTCTGTGTCGAGAAGCTCGTGGACCCCGACATGAAGTTGCTGAGCGCCATTCGGTTTGCTATTTAACCACGCATGGCGCCTTGTTGTTGTCTACAGTAGCATGAATGTTTATGCCGCTAGCGCATGTGTCTCTTTATGAAATCTACTGCAGAGAGTGCGGGTTTCTGTTGAAGCTGGACTCGTTTGGAGCCGACGAGGTACGTGAGGCTGGCGACTATGGAATACATCGCTAGGGTATCGTGTGCGGGACTAATCTGTTTGTCTGCTTAGCTGAATGCGCACATGGAGTTTCTACCCAGGGTCGCGTCGTACAAGCAGATCTGTCTGTCGCTCGGCAGTGTCGACATCAAACGAGGTCACACAAGTTTTGCTACGTATTTCGCTAGAACCACGAGGAAGAGCTCACATATTTGATGTTGCCTGCGACTGCTGGCAGATCTGAGAAACAAGTTTGAGCGGCTGGGGATCAAACGCGGGGTCGCTTTCACGGAGGAAGGCGCGTCGAGTGTCATCAAGTACGATTGCGTTTCGCTGTGTATCTGTAGTGAGTTCCTTGGTTGAACCGTGCGCTGACAGGTGCCATCGTTCTCAGATCAGTGAGCTTGGCGGCCTACAAGACGAAGCACTTGCTTCGACTGGAGATTGTGGGCATCCGAAGCCCATCGAGCTTGGCGCCCATGCTGGCGAAGGTGGCCTCCCGACGCATTCTTTATGGCAGGAACACATCGTTGTATTTGCTGACCAAACGGATTTTCATTTACTGCTGTTGACATGTGCAGGCGATCACGAGCTGCACGAAGCTCGAGTTTGTCAGCTTCGCTCAGACGCGACTGGGAGACGCCGGCATCGAAGGTTTCGGTCATGCTGCTGTTTGAATTCGCATTGTGAAGACAGGCCTCATTAACCACCGATACCATCTCCCTCTTCGTGGCTCTAGCAATCGCAATGGCGCTTGGCAAGTGCGCGCACCTCCAGCAGCTCAGCCTCGCGGGCTGTCAGCTGACCGACAAAGCGCGCGATCACGTCTCCAAGATCATCTCCGTGCGTCTTCCTACTATTCGTCCCTGCAACCTAGTCTACCCACGAGTGGTGTTTGAATTAGCCCGACCACCTCTCTCTTCTTTTTACAACTGAAGCTCCATGGCGTGCTGAAGGATGAGACAGTCTGGAGTTCGAGCCTGCGGGGAGAGACCGTGAGCGTCGCGAATGCGAGGCCGTCGCTGCTGCTCGACCTTTCGCAAAACGCCCTTGGGGACGACGCTGCCGAGGCGATCTGCAACGCTCTCTTCCACGACAAATGGCTATTGGGGCTCAACCTGAGCCAGAACCGCATCTCGCGCGTCGGCATCTCGCTTCTCGCAGACACTCTCGCGCAGAGCAACCGCACGCTCGCAGTCATCCAGGTCAGCAGCATGAAGGAACCAGGTGCGGAAGCAAGTGTCTACGACTTATAGGCAATTCACCTTGTATGGTCGCCTCAACTGAGCTCATCCTTCTGTCACACAGTTGACCAAGCGAGTCTCCACCGACTCGAGACGCTGATGCGTGACCGCAGGGCTTTCCTGCAGCAACTGGCGTTCGAGACCCGGGAGAAGCGGCTGCTGCTCTGCAGCGTGCTGCTGGAGTGGGATGTGAACCGCGAGCTCGTGCTGGAAATCTGTCAGAGCGGCGAGCGAGATGCGTCGCTGAAGAGCAGGTCCTTCGTGTCCGAATCAAGGAGCGCTGCGTCCTCCGTGTCAGGGTCGTCCTCGGTGTTTCGTCACGAGAGAGCTGGGATGGCTGGTCGAGTGTCCAATCAGGACGAAGAGGAAGTGAACCACGCTTTCGAGAGCGACGACAACCAGAGCGAACTGAGCAATCGTAGTCTCGAATTCCAGCAGCACCAGCAGCAGCATTCGAGCGATCGTCGGAAAGCCCATTCGACTCGCTTGCCACAGAGAGCGGCTTCCAACAGGCATAAGCAGCAACACGTGGACCACCATCACCATCGCAGCGTGTCTGCCAGTGAGAGCCACATGGCGCACATCCAAACGGTTTGCTTCCGTTCACACGGCGAATAGGAGTTTGTTCAAATGGGACTCATACAAACAAGAATCTGTATGCTTGACAGATCAAATTGCTCACCGAGCGCATGAGCGCGATGGAGGACGAGCACAGGAAGACGCGAGCGTACATGAACAAACTCGAGGTGCGTGTAAAGGTTATGGAATCTGGAATGCATTGCCAACGATATGTGGAATATGCAAGTGGTTATGGAAGGACAGCAAGTAATGTCCACGTTGAGTGAACATTGACCAACTCATGTGGACAATCGTTCGATTCTTTGACAGGAGGAAAATCAGCGGCTCCGCGGTCAGCTCAAGATGATAGAGGCGAGTGGTGGCGGTATGTCGAATGTCGAAGAGCGCATCATCGCGCGCCTGGAAGACACGATCAGTGCTCTCGCACTGCAGGTCGGCGACCTTGCACTCGAGAACTCCGCAGCAACACCAGCCGCAGCAGACCACCAAGCAGTCGAGAAGGAGAGCGCTCCGGTCTCAGAGCAGACCCAGTGAGCGGGCTGCGAAGGCAACAATCTTTGTGAATCCCAGCCACACGCTTTCGGTACGGTACACTACGCTCGCTGCCAGAGGCAATGTCGACGACTTGCCGTTGCTTGTTCAAGTGTGCAGACAGCCTCGCTCACTTGATCTTGGGGTATCTAGATCATCGCAGACATTGAAGACACATTGTTGTCAGATACAAGCATTTCCACGCACGCACTTGATTCCCATCCACTCCACACAGCAGTCTCACCTGAAGTTTGGGTTCGGCAGAAACTCATCGCGTACCCACGTGTACGAGATGCGATGCGCCACGAGCCACGAGCGCATGGCGAACTTCCGCTCACGTGGGCCGCTCATGTTCTCAACATGGTCGCGGTACAAATCGTTCGTCACGACGCAGCCGTCGTACATGCCAGCGTACTGGATGCAGTACGAGTCGTCGTAGTCCTGGGCTGGCGTCGGGATCAAAAGCCCTTCGTCGACCATTTTCATCAGCAGCTCCACGTCGTTCGGGATCTTGGCGGCGGGGACGTCGATCCCATCCTTCACCATTTGTCTGCGCTCCTCCACTTCATCACGTTGCACCAAATAGTCCGGAAGGAAGCCCACGACTCGGTGGCCGCGCGTCAAGAAGTAGTCGAACGCGAGGCGGATGCCTTTGCTGGAGAACTTCTTGTGGAACCCGTGACGCATCGCCACGTTCGGCGCGTCAATCACGATGAGGCACTTCTGCGCGGCGGTCTCTGGATTCGCTGAGGCGTCGTAGAGCTTCTTGTCTGCGCCAATCGCCATCACTGCAGCGAAAGTCGACGGCTTCTCTGATTGTGGGTTAGTGGTGGCAGTTGAAGGAGACGACGAGGACGATTCGATTTTCTTATTTGCATCGCGAGATGATCGGCGCTGTGGGACAGACCCACGGCGTACAGCACTGGTGGACGGTGGCGACCCCGCTAACGATGACTTGACCAGCAGGTCCGACAGAGTAGCCACTTCTTCGACTTCTTCAACTTCGCTTGTGCCGCAGAGTCCGGATTCAGGCGACAGTGGTTCAGCGCTTGGATCAAACACAATGAGGTCGCACTGGGACGGCACGCCAGCAGGAGCAGTGTTCGCGCGCTCTTGAAGTTTCCACGAGACCTCGGAAGTGGGCACTTTGCCGTTCAGTTTCAGAAAATCGTCACTGAAGCTCAGCACGCGACACATGCGGACGTCCAAGTGCATGCCGCCATCCTCCCCTTGGTCGTTTTCATAGTCTTGTGCGGGTTGTGCATAACTCGAGACGATAGAGTTGATCGGGAGAAACCCAAAGAGCGCTCGGTCTTCGGGCAGCAGCTGACCACCAAATTCGCCCATGTCTTCGTCCAGGATCCGATCTGCCAGCAGACTCGCAGAGATCGAGAAGAGCAGATTGACGGTGCAGCTCAGGAAATCGGCAGCTGCGGGGGTGTCCTTGCCTTGGAGAAACCACGGGTGGCGTCGCAGCCAGTCCAAGCAGATGGTGATTGGTGGCAGCAGCATGTTCATGAGGTCCTCTGCAATCACCATGTACTCCGCAGTCAGCACGGCCTTCGCACATTCCTTCATGAAGCACGTGACGATGGCAAAACCCAGCACCAGCAGCTTCTGGATGGCCACATTCTGTCGCCAGCCAGCAATTTCTTGATCGAAATCTGATCGGGACAGGTGACGCGCACTGGTGGTTGGCATCTGTTAAAGTGAACAACATGCAAAGCGCCCACCACAGTTAGACGACCCACCAAGCATGAGCAAACATGGTCCACATCAACAGTAGATCCACCAAATCGACACCTGGACTTACCTGCGTGTAGTGGACGAAGAAGATGAGCACGCAAACGATTTGGTCGAGTCCGCTTCGGACGCTGGCCACGTCCAGTGGCTCACCAGCGAGAAGCAGCGACGCGCAGGTCTCCAGGTAGAAGTGCAGAGCGTTCAGGAGACTGCTCACAGTAGTGTCCCACGTTTCCTGGCGGCGATCGTCCTCATCGTCGTCTTGATCAGCCTCCAAGCCTCCTCTAGAGACCAGTGTGTGGAGACACGAGAGTAGCAATGCCCCCACTCGCTCTTGCACCTCAACGATCGAAGTGCACCGGATCTGCTCGTCCATGTGCCTCACTCTTCCTCTGCTGACCGCGTGCGCGAGGTTCTCTTTGGACGAGAACGGCGTCTCGCACGCCAGACTCCGCGCGTACAAGTACACGGACTTGAGCGCCTGGCGCTGGTTCATCGCCAACAACGCGAGCTGGTTGTACACTTTCCCGTTCGACGGGAGGAACTGGAGCGCGCTCTCGTAGTGCTGCTGCGCGATGGACCAGTCGTGGCCGTGGTGGTTCGGCAGCACTTTCTGCGCGTACCGAGCCGTGTCGCCGAGCGCGACGAGGCTCATGTGCAGCGAGAACCGGAGCGCCTGGTCGTGTTCTTCTGTGTTTCGGTTCTGTTGCTGCTGCTGCTGCTGATGCAAAGGCTGGAGATCGCGCACCAAGAGTGCGTAGAACTCTGTACACGACGTCAGCAGAGCCTGGAGGTTCTTGCGCGCGGCTGCTGTCTCGTGGTCCCTGCTGCTGCTTTTGATGCTGCCAGGCGACGGGGCTCGTCCTGAGGCGTTGCGAGGGTTCGAGCTGCTGGCTCCAGATCGCAGGGACCCTTGGATGGTGTCGATCTCCTTGTACCAGCTCACCCAGAGGCGCTTGTCGATCGACTACGAAGCCAATAGCAGATGCAGTACGATCAATTAGCCATGACCAGTAGTGCAGGTGCTAAGTTTTATGGCAACACACCATCTTGCTGGCGCTCTGCGGGTACTTCTTAATGATCTCGGCGCAGGCTTTGCGAAATGTCATGGGCAACGACTCCGAGCCAGCTCCATGGCTACTAATGCATACGAAAACGAGAGCCACGCAGTTAGCACATCAGGTGCGCAATGCGCGTCATAGATACAAACGTGCTAAACTCACATGTGAACCGGAGTCGCGGTGTTATTAACACTGGACGCCTTGAGCTCTTCTTCCCACTTGAGGATCCGCTGGAGGAGGTCGCTATGCGACTCACCCGATTGAACAGCTGCTGCTGCTATTGGGAGTTGCGATACTGACGGCAGTGAGGCAGGCGAGGGCGACAGGAACGTGTCCCCGACCCGTTTCTGGATGCTGCGCGGCACTGGCGGCGACTTTTGCTTTCGCTCGCGGGCGCTCTTGCTCTGCGCGCTCTTGCTGCGTCGCCCACCACAATGATCTTCATCGTCTTCTCCGTCTTTGATGTCCTTCCAGAGAAACTTGACGCGCGTGCCACTTGCTGCTGCGCTCAGCAGGTCGCTCTCGTGATCGCCACGCTCTGCGCTTCCACCGTCGCTCTTGAACACGACGTTGCGGCGATCATACTCGTCGTCCGAGTCTCCAGAGAACGGGGACAGGTGCTCATCTCTACCACGGACCTTGCTCGCTCTCTGGTCGGAGCTGGCGCGCACATGACCTGCCGATGGACTACTGCTCTTCTTCTTTTGCTTCGCTCTCAAGGACCGATCCACGCGCTTGGTGCTGGATCCGGACATGTCGTTGGAGAGAGCGGCGGCGCGAATGCCATTCAAGTCGTCCAGGGGATCTTCAGAGCGAGTGGTGGTGGGTGACGTGCGGGCGAGTCCGTCGTAGTCGTAGTGGGCTGGCGATGCGCTGCGGATGTGGCGGAGCAGAGCGGCCGAATCGCAGCAGAGGCTGCGGTTTCTCTCAATTGCTTCTCTCGATCCGTCTCGCTTGCATGCGACCGAAAAGCTTTCGTGCTTGGATTTGGTGCGACTGAAAATGCACGCTCGAAGTTCTTTTCGGATTTGGAGGACACGGTTTTACTATTTTAGGGCCAAACACCCTGATCTGTCCCGAAAAAGCTGCGATTCAGACCCTCCTTGCAAATTGAACGAGAGCCAATAAAACCTCTTTACAGGACGAAATGGGTTTTGTTGACCGCTCCAAGTTCACGTCCTGCGCGCTCTCGGGCTCTCGATCCTTGGGAAGATGGACCTCATCGACGTGCCCAAGGCGGCGGCCACCATCGACAGATAAAGCAAATCTGTCGCTTATGGCTGTTCCCATTGAAAAGCGCGAACGAGAGGACGCCTGGGTTTTGATGCTCAGTTCGCTATCCCAAGCAGCTGGAAGAACGATTCTCAGCGTCTCTCTCGAAGCGTCGCGTGAACTTGCGTGTCTGTCTGATCGTCATTTTTCAAATTCTCACGACCTGGAATGGTTCGAACTTTGGAGCTCAGTGCGTCCACAGGGATGCAGGAGGAGCGTACTGCGAGGCAGTGAATGTGCGGCGCTCTTGACTGCTTGTGTGCTATTTGTTTTGGCCGCCGCAAATTAAATCATCGGGCTCGTCATCACCTTGTGTGATGTGAGATGCGAATGCTGTCCCAGTGCGCTCTGAACTGGGACACGTGCGCGTTCTTGCGGCCCCTATCCGTGAGCCTATCGCCAAAGCCTTCGCGAACCGCGTTCCGAGGCACTTTGACGTTCTTCCGCATCCGCACATTGCCGCCATCCTCTCGCGGCGCTGGCTGGTGGAAATACAGGAGCGAGATCGCCACAGGAATGGGTCGCCGTCATATCTCCAAACGACGACCGCGTGAGCTCCTTGTCGGCACATGGCGGCAGAATGAACTTGTCGAACGCACCAATGAGCGACTCCGCACCTGCGCAAAGAAGCTCGCGTCGCTGGTGTTGTCACGCAGTGGGTCCTTGATCTTCAAGTCCGAGATGCCGGACGAATTCGGCCTCGTGATGGATGGGTGGTTCCACGCCGCCAATACGCGCTGCTGAAGTGGGTTCTGCCCACCTCCAACGTAGCGGAGCGCTTCTTCAGCGTGGTGCGCATCGCCTACGGACACGAGCGTCATTCGATGTCGCCTTACACGCTCGAGATGGCTCTCTTTCTGCGCGTGAACAAGCGCTTTTGGCATGTCCGCACTGCCGATGAGTGCATTTCGCCGGACATGATTTGTTGAGCAGTTGCCGTCTTTTGTGCTCTCTTTTTTGTATCTCTTGATATGGATTCTTCCCTGATGTGAGCATAATTGAAGTCTTTGGAATTGGGAGCGTTGTACTTGCGAGTTGTATGAGAAGCCTCCAATTCCTGAAGTCCGAGACCTTCAAACAGCAAGCTCCACACAGACTTGACCGCGGTTTTAATGGGATCTGTTTTAGGCACGTTGACGATTCCATTTAGGATACACACCACCGACAGCTGCATCATCAAGAAGACCGCGAGCCGCTCTGACATCAGCAGCAACACC
>JAASFQ010000037.1:0-65780 GCA_023333845.1 Globisporangium polare | reverse complement strand
GGCTCCTCGTCCGTCACAGTCGCCGAGATGTCGCCGTTCAGCGCTGGCGCACCATCATCCGCGGGCGTAGTCGTCGTGGCGCCGTCGGTCACTGCCGGCGCCGCGTTGTCCGGCGCAGTAGTTCCGGTGTCAGAGCTCGCAGCAGGCGCCACATCATCCGCGGGCGTAGTCGTCGTGGCGCCGTCGGTCACTGCCGGCGCCGCGTTGTCCGGCGCATTGTCTGTCACCGTGGTCGTTGCGGTGACTTCGCCTCCAGTTGTCGCTAAATTACCGTTGTCTATGGAGACATCGATGGGTTGCTCTTTCTCCGGTGTCGTTGCGTTTTCGACTGGGGATTCGTCAACTCGCACTGGAATCTCGACTACCACAGTGCCATTCGAAGATTGAATCACGACTGTCGTCGTTGTTTGATTGTCGTCTTTGCCAGTTGATGGCTGAGCGTCGACACCGGAATCCAGGAGTGGCTCCAATGGCAAGTCGCGATGTGGAGTATCACTAAGAGGCTGAGCTGGCGAATGCGGGAGTTTGTCAGGTGGGATTGGAGAATACACTGCTTGAGGCCCATTGGGGGTGTCAACTAGCACGGACATTGTCGCCTCCGCACCATCCGTCGTGATCTCATCTCCAGTGATGGCGATTGGTCCAATCGGAGTCTCCAGCATCATCACCCCGTCCACGAAAACAAATGGTCCAGTGACCACCGTACCATCCACCTTGATTACTCGTGTAGGAGGCGCTGACTTTGGAGTTGAAGCGTTTGACGTGTTTTGCGGGGTCTCGATCTCGTTTGATGGTTGCGTTGCGCGGTGAGGTAACGGGGAGTAGATCAGTTGATCACACGTAACAAGTCCCGACGACATCGGCGTGTCAAAGCGCTTGCAGGAGCGGCAGTAGTAACGATTGCACCCGCCCACATCACAGGTTCGATCAAATCCAGCCCAGATTCCGTTGCTCACGTAGTCCGCATCCAGCACGTCCGAGCAGTAGCTTGATCCATCAGTGGGTTTGCTGGCTTCCACCACACCATCTGGAGGTGGGGCTGTGAAAGTCATCTTCGAGCACGGGAGAAGCGACATCGACCGTTCAGTGTCGAAGTATTTGCAGCGGGTGCACGCGTACTCGTTGCAATCGCCGCCCGTTTCGCAACCAGCACTATAGAGACCCGACCAAACGCCTTGAGCTATGGCGCCGTCTTCCACATCCATCGTGCAGTAGCTGGCATCAGGGGCGCGATCTGAAATGGCTTCGAAGTCAATCGTTGGCGCAGTTGACAGCTGGGAGCACCACTGGAAACTGCGGGATTGGATCGTACTCTTAACTTTGCAGATGCGACAGAATCGCTGGAAGCAGTCAAAGCTTGGCGAGTTCTTGCACGAGAGATCAGTGAAGACAAAGATCCCAACCTCGCGTGTCAGCTCTGGTGGTACAAGGTCCTGGCACGTTTCGGCCACTGGTTCAGTGACTGGCGCCGGCGCTGGAGTGCCTGGAGCTGATGCCACTGGTGGAGTCGGTTGGACCGCTGCAAGTAGTGATGGAGTCACTGGCGCTGGCGCTGGGGTGTCTGGAGTTGACGTCGTTGCTTCAGGTGCAGGAGTCGGTTGAACTGCCGCAACAGGTGGTGGTAATGGAGTGGAGATCCGTGCAGCCACGATCTCCTCGCATCTGAAGAAATGCTGGGAGTTCGGCGTGTCTCTTCGCTTACAGAAGCGGCAAACGTCTTGATAACACCCGAGTCCGCCCTGGCGACACGCCACGTCAGTGACCAGATCGATTCCAGCCGCAGCGTCGCCTGGAGACACCTGGGCAGTGCATTGCTGTTCAGCCGCGCTGAATAATGGCTCTGGACTTGGAGCTGCCACGATAGCATCAGCGGAGAACGTGGCACAGTCGAGGAGGTGCTGGGAGTTTGGGGTGCTGCGGATCTTGCAAAAGCGGCACACATCTTGGAAGCAGCCGAGCCCGCCGCTCCTGCACGCCGCATCAGTCAAGATGGCGATACCAGCGGCGGCATCGCCCGGTGACAGAGTGGCAGAGCACACATCCGAGTCTGCCGCGAGGACAGAGCTTGCGGCGACTGCCGACTCGACTACTTGGACCACGAGGAGCGCATTCACAGCTACAAGCGCTGCAACTTTCAGCCACACGCGAGCTCGAGGCGCGTTTTGCCCCATCATGTCGAATGCCGCTCGACCTCACCAGTGATTGACTTGGGCCTCTTCTTCTTCTGCTTGACTTGCGCGCGAGTTGCAAGAAAGCACAGTGGTTGTGCACTCTTGGTCAGACACGGTCGGTCCAGCCCCTTGCCAATCCCATCATCGCGTGAAGGCGTTTCGCGCTGGGCTGATCTGCTGTCCATTTTCCACGAATCGGGTGAAACGACCGACTGCTTGCACGTGCAGCTCGTCTTCTCCTTGAGCGTCTTCAACGTGGCCATAGCAAAGCACATGCGACTTACTGAGTTCGTGCGACGCTGGGCACGCCTTCTCGCTTGGTCGTCGCACACTGAGAGCGAATCCTTCTTTCAGCATGTTGCTGGCGCGCGCTGGCTGCTCGTCGCACGCGCAAAGCGAAGCGAAACGCTCAAAAGGGAAACGTGTGTCACAGTATCGAGAGCGCGACACCACTAGTCACTCTTTCGAGGGGATCGATATCGACTGGTTTTCGAAACCAGAGAGGAGAAGCTCAAGCGCAACAAAGCAAGAAAACAGAGATGGCTTCATCCGCGGCGGCGCTCATCCCAGCGGCGCACAAGCTCACGCGCGTGAACTGGGAGCAGCTCCGCGAGATCGCGAGCAAGGTGCAGGAGGCACTCGATGCGCACGGCGCGCACGCGCACGACGACTACGCGTACGTTCTCCACTGTCTGCAGTTCATGAACCACTCCCACCATTCGCTGACTGGATGAGCTGCTCATTGTATGGCTACCACAGGACGGTCTGGGATATGTGGCTCGATCAGCTGAATGACGCCAATGCACAGTCAATCACCGTCAGTGTCACTGCAGCTGACGGCAGCGAACGTGCGCCGGGCTGGTACTCGAGCGCGCACGACTTTTGGGAGGACGAGAAGAACTGTCCCGTGACCGACAACGGCGTGCTCGGCGGCTACGCGCACGTCTCGCCCGCGGATATCAAGGGCTCGGAGACGTTTTTCACGCGCATGGGCAAGCTGCGACCCGGCTGGAAGCGTGAGCTGGCCGTCGACTGCGGCGCCGGCATCGGTCGCGTGTCCAAGTTCCTGCTGCTGCCGCACTTCGAGCGCGTGGACCTCGTCGAGCAGAGCCCGCGGCTGCTGCAGAGCGTGCCTCAGTACGTCGGACGCCACAATTCGGACGTCGCGCGCATCCGCAACCTCTACTGCATGGGGCTGCAGGAGTTCCAGCCGGAGCCCGAGTCCTACGACCTCATCTGGGTGCAGTGGGTCTCGTCGCACTTGACCGACGCGGACTACGTGGACTTCCTCAAGCGCTGCAAGCAGGCGCTGCGTCCGAACGGCTGGATCGGCATCAAGGAGAACACGCTCCTTTCGGGTATTCCGTACGAACTGGACACCGACGACAGCAGCATCACACGGTACGTCTTGCTTTGAATTGTTGTCGATTCGCGTTAGAATATGGCTAACCTTGTCAACCTGTTGTGCATGACCAGGTCGGCGGTGTACTACGTCAGTCTTTTCAAGCAAGCTGGGCTCACGATCCTCGCCAAGGAGCGCCAGCAGCACTTCCCGCAGGAGCTCTACCCAGTCACCATGTATGCGCTGGCGTAGACAGGAAAGCAGCACTCGTGGATTTAGAAACAAGAATGAAGGTCCCTGTTTGTATGGCAAATGCCCCTCCGTTCGTAGCGTTCTCACTGGCACTAGCTAAGGCTGGTGGCTGACCGCTAAGTTCATCTCTCCCCATCCAGCACTCTGCCTTTCTCTCCTTGCCATTTCTACGAGCTCTTGGTCTTGAGCAGCTCCGCGACGATCGCCTCCAGCTGCGCCGCACCGTCCGTCTTCTTCAGCTGGACGACCTCCGTGCCGCTCTTCTTACTCACGCTCTTCTTCTTGCTCTGCTGCTGCTGCTGTGGTTCGTCTCTCTTGAGCTCCTCACCGACGCGCTCGGTTGGGATCAGCGCGAGCTGCGTCGATTGGTCAGGCGCGATCTGCAGCAGACGCGACACAAATGGCTCGAGCTCCTTACTCCTGCGCAGCGTCGCTTCGTTGCCGAAGACGTAGAATCCCAGGCGCGCGCGGGAGAACGCCGTGCACGCGCGGCGCACGTCGCGCAGGTGGCCGACCGAAGAGCCGCTGCGCACAGTCGAGAGCAGGATGAAGTCGTTCTGCTGACCCTGGAAGCGGTCAACCGTCGAGACCTTGCACTTCTGGAGCGCCTTCGACTCACTGCTGCTGTTGCGGCGCAGCAGTCGTTGCAGCAGCTCCTTCTGCGCGTTGTACGTTGCGAGGATCGTGATCTGCTCCGCGCTGTACCCAATTGTGAGCATGTACTTGGCCAGAGCCACAACAAAGCGCGCCTCTTCTTCGTTCTCGTACGCAAAGGCGCGCACTTGGCGTTCACGTCCACTCGGCACGTGGATCAGCTGTGCGACGTGCGCAAAACCTGCGTTCGGAGCTTGGAACTCGGCAGTCGCAGCAACGCGAGGCAGGTCGCTCAACTGGTGGCTGGTCTCGCCAGCAGCAGCGTACTTCCAGCGATACAAGTCCGCCAATGCTGAGCGGCTTCGCCCCTGTTGGTCCAGCACAATGCGTGGCACGTCAAGACGCAGCAGTCGCGTGAACAGACTCTGGTCCAAGTGCGCGTAGTTCTTCAGCGCCTGGGACTTGACGACAGGAGCCAGCTGGTGCGGGTCGCCCATCAGCACCACGCGCTTCAGACTCGCTTCATTGTTGTTCACTGACGTAGAGGAGGTTGAGGCCAGCAACAGCGGGATCAGCGAGTCCACTTCGCTCACTTGACCCGCCTCTTCCATGATTAGACTCCCAAACGTCAGCCCCAAGTCCACGAGTTTACGCTGGTTCAGCGCCGCGTGCGTGCACGTCATCGCAACAATGCGCGCGTGCTGGATCAGGTACAAGTCGCCTCGCTGGCGTGGCGTTTGCAGCAGCTCAAACGGCTGGAGGCGGTGCAGCTCGCCAAAGTACGCGTCGAGCATGGTCACGAGCTCTAGCAGCTTCTCACGGGACTCGGGAGCAGCTCCGTTGCGCGCAGTAAAGTACGCATTCAGGAGCACGTCGTCCAGTGCCTTGGTCGACGAGGCCGAAGCTTCTTCCCTCACAGTAACCAGCAGTGGCTGCACGTGGAACTGGTAGAAGAAGAGCGCGTTCTCGCACGAGTAGCCGGCCGAGCTGCTCAATCCCGAGTACTGGTTCGGGTCCTTCTGCTCGAGCCACTTGGCCATGAACTCGACTTCCTTGAGCAAGTCCAATCGACGCTGCAGCAGGAAATTCACGCGACCATTTCGACTGAAATCGTCATGGAACGAGGAAATCTGTCCCTCTGAAGAAGACGCCTCCGAGCGATGACCCTGACCGAGACGCACGATCTCGGCCTCGTTGATTAGCTTGCGCGATAGGATCTTGCTGAAAAAGTCGTTCAGCGCCTGGTTCGAGTGCGCGACGATCAGGATCTTCTCACTGGACGGCGTCGTGCGGTGCAGATTGAGTACGAGTTGCACGGCCACGTCAGTCTTCCCAGTGCCTGGCGGTCCAACGACCATCGTCAGTCCTTCGCACATGCTCGAGCGCACAGCAGCGACCTGGGACTTGGTAAAGCGAACTGTAGCTGGGATGGCCTTGTTTGGGACGTCTGGCTGCTTTGCCGAGCGTCGATGCGCGTGCACAACGACGTGTCCATCTTTCTGCAGATCCTCAACAAGCGTGAACGGACCGACTGCGTCCTTGACAGCCAGTGGCTTTTTCGGATCGTCGACATCAACGAAGCGCTTCTCGCTGGCATTCTCGTCAAAGCACGTCTCGAGCGCGTGGTCGGCATCAGCGACGAGATCCAGAAGCGGCACGCGCACTTCCTTTTGCTGGCGCTGCTTGCAAATCGACATGAACGTCGCAGCAGACGGGTCGCCGTAGCCCAGGAACAAGTCGTGAAGCCACGACGGGAGCAGCTCCTCGCGCTTCGCATCCCCACAGGCGCTGAGGATCGTGTCCAGTACCGCTTTAAAGTTGTTTTCGCGCGGCTTGCGTCGCACGAGCACATTCACCTGCTGGTACGCGTCCAGGCGGTCTGCGTCCAGATCTTTCTTGTACTGCACGCCGTCCAGCGCCACCTTGAGTGTTCGCTTGCGGCCTTTCCCCGCTGTGCTCTCCTCACTGAGCACGGATCCGTAGCCGTCTACGACCTCGAGTACCTCGGCGCCGCGCACGTAGAGCACACCGTACTGCTCGGGGAAGTAGAGACCGCCGCCCACATCCTCCAGTACGCCGTCCTCCGCAAAGCCCATGGCCTCCGCAGCCTCGTCGTTCGTCGCACGCAACGTCACGAGATACACCACTTCTCTCGGCTGGAAGACGTCGAAAGCCTTGAAATCGTGACGGGAGTCGAGCTCAACGTCGAACTGACCGATCACAGACGCCGGCGTCGTCTTGCCCAGCGCTGGCTTGGAAATCTTCATGATCGCGAACGGCGAGCTCAGTGGCGAGGCCATCTGCGAGAACCCGCGGAAGACCGTCTCGGCCGTGGACGACGTGAGCGACCGCACGGCGTCCAGTTGCTTGATCGTCGACTCCAAGTTACCGCGGATCTCGGACGCGGCTTCCAGGCGGAAGAGCTCGTAGTTACGCTGCAGATAGTCGGCCACGTTGAGGAACTGGAGGTTTAGCTTGCGGATCGGCAGCAGCGGCATGAGCGTCGATTCGTCTGCGCCATACACAACGTTGCTGACAGCATCACCAGCGGACGAATCATCCAACAAATCGCTCCAAATGTCGAGCTCCGTCGGGAACACGGGCGTCTCCGTCCACTCAGCGGCGTTGTCGGAGCTCGTCGCGGAGAACTCGTCCACAAAACACTCGAGAAGCTCTTCGTTCGACAATTTCGGCGCCTCATCGGGACCAGAGAGCACGCCGAGCTTCACAGACAAAGCGTCCACTTGAGCTCTCTCAGCGTCCACCAAAGGCTTCAAATGGCTCATAAGACTCTTCTTGTCGGCAATCGACGAGACGGGAATGATCGCGAGCTCCTCCAGAGGCGTGTTGCGGAATTGCTCGAACGCACACTGCTGCAGCGTCTGGATGTGCTTGGACACCAACTCACGCTGCTCGCGCGCGCTGAAAGACCTGCCCGTGTGCGAGTCAATCGCAAAGCACATCGAGGCTTCGACGAGCGCGATCTGCTTCTTCAGCGCGCTGATCTCGAACTGCGAGCGCCACTGAAGACACTGCGTGACGAGCGGCGAGCGGCGCACTCGCATCAGAAGATGCACGCGGCGCAGCACGACCTGCAGGAAGCGACGCGTCGGCAGCTGGCTGAGTAGATCCGTCACGAACGCTAGAAAGAGCGCCGTGTACAAAAGCTTCTGGTCAATTTCGGAGCCCTTCGTGGCCTTGAGAGGCTCATTGATAAGTGCCAAGAATTCGTCGATGAGATCCGTGATGAACGCCTTCTCGTGCACTGAGGCGCTGCCGGTGGTGGTTTGCGCCTTCTGGGGTTGCTGCTTCTTCTTCTTGGGCGTCGTCTTCTGACGCTTGGCTGGCTTCTCCTGACCTGAGGCGTCGGACTCGTCACTCGCTTCCGAGCCAATCACGTTCTTCCAGTGGCGCTCGAGCTTCGGGTACCTTTGGAACTCGAGCTGGCGCTGCGTCGCCGAGAGCGCGCTCCATGTAGGAAGCGACGTAAGCTTCAGGAAAGTCTGTTCATAGGCAACAACCGCACACACACACACACAAGCGATCAGCATATACGATATCACGAGCAACTCATGCTCATGCATACAGACGGTACCTTTGCGATCACTGGGACCTCAATACTTTGGTAGCAGTTGATGAGAAACTGCACGAGGTAGCTCTTCTCCAGCACGCTCCACTCGACTGCGCTCGCGCCGTGCTTGAGCGACAGCAGCGTCGCCACAAACACACCCCAGTCCTTGTCGTCGTTGCTGCTGAGAAAGCCCCAGACGTCGGGGGTACTTTCGCGGAACTTGTAGTTGATAAGCATCACCACAGAGAGCACATACGCCTTCTGCTGCTGACGGTCCGCGTCGATGCTCTTGCTGCTCGCCGCTGTTGACAGCGAGGCGTGCGGCCACAGCACCTCTTCCAGGAACCCATCGGCGTCCAGCGTCCGCACATGCACCAGAACCTGCTTCAGGTCTGTGAGCGTAAGGTACTTTGCGTGCACATCGTGAATGATCTTCAGCGACTACAGGCACACAGACACACGCATAAGTTAGCGGCAAGATCTTCACGCGCGGGTGCGTCGGCTCCTAATCGGGGCCCAGGGAATGCGTATGGACCAGCATTTCCCCCCCAATAAACGCTGCATATAGAGAGCACATATAAAACTCCAAGTGAGCGTGCACGCACCTGCACGGACGGACCCTTTGCGTTACGCGCTTGCTGCACGAGCGCCTCGAGCGAGCCATTGTCGCTTGAGCTCTTCCCCATTTTGCTTTTTGCGACTGGAAAGCAAGCGGCGAGCAGAAACGGTGTGATACCGGTATCCAGTCGAGGCTGAATCCAGAACTCGGTACCGGTTTCCAACCTCCTTGACTCAGATTTGTCCTCAGAAACCAGAGAGATCTGATTGCAAGCATTGCATTTTTATCCTTCAGACAGCGCTATATGTTTGCCATCTTTTTGACGCCGCTTTTGCTCTTGCGGTTTGTATGTGACGAAGGTGTTGACTGGATAAAAGAGCGCGTTCCGCCATCTGGTTGTCTATGCACACTTGTTGCCTGGACATCTGTTTTCCTGCTTGCGCTTTTGAAAGTGGCGGCATATGCGGCAAAAAGGCGGCGCCAGGAGTCACCCTTGCTTCCCAGTTCACGCTCCTCCACCCCACTCACAAGACACGCGCCCTGTCGGCAGATAGAGTCATTCGTGAGTGAGCAGCAGACACAAAGGCGTAGCGTATAGCAGCAGCATCGCCACCAAAGCCCGTCAAGGGTCAAAGCGGAAGAAGAAGAAGAAGAAGAAGAAGAGACACACCTCGTGTCCGTCTATTCCCCGCGCTGTTCCGAAATTCTCTCCTACAATCGCGGATTACGAAGCAACGCGCGTTCTGCTTCTGGGTGGTTGACGAAGAAAGAGCGCGTCCATTAAGCGCAGCGATCGTTTGACCGACTGCGCCGATCAGAGAGCGAGAAAGAAACAGAAGCAGGAAGGAGCGTCTGAGTTTGAGCTGAACATCAGCGCGCTTGAGTATGGGCATGCGCGTCGACGCGATGGACGACGACGGCGCGATTCCGACCGGTGCCGGTGCGGTGCCGTCTGCCGTTGTCGTGTCGCCGATCACGGCGTCGCTGCGGCCACCGTTGGCGCCGCCGTCGCCACTGGTCGTTCCAGCGCATTCTGCGTTCAGCAGCATGGACGAGAGCGGGTCCGCCGAGTTTCGGCCGCAGGAGAAGGAGACGCGGGCGAGCGCGTACCAGCGCAAGCGCGCCGAGCGCATGTTCTCGTGCGAGAACATGAAGGACCTCGACCGCGACCTGCGCATCACGGGCGTGACCAAGAAAGGAGCGAGCTGGCAGTACCACATCGAAGTGCTGGACACGCGCGTGCGCATGCCGAGCTTCACGGACCCCGGAAGCCTGTCATCGTCGAATATGCAGTCGCCCACTGGAGGAGCAACTGCAACCGCAGGCTCGTCGTCCAGCCCGGTCGAAGACGACGCCACGGCCGCCGCGTCCTACGCCGAGCTGCCGCCCATGGTGCGCTACTCGGTCATGCGGCGCTACAACGACTTCCGCCAGCTCGTCATGTACCTGTCCGACACGTACGGCGCCGAGCTTCTGGAGACGTTGCCCAGGTTCCCCGAGGGCGGCATCCTCTCGTACATCCGCGGCGACGACCCACGCCTGCTCAAGTACCGCAAGGAGCAGCTCCAGAAGTTTCTGCGCGCGCTGGACGAGCATCCGCACCTGAAGTGGTGCAAGGGCTTCACGCACTTTCTCCGGCCGGACATCCTCGAGCTCACGACGATCGGCGGCATGTTCCAGACCCAGGCAGAGACCAGTTCGACGTCTAATGGATTGCTAGAAGGGATTGTGCCGCAGCCGCCGACATCTTCAAGTGGGTACGTGTCGCTGTCGATGGTCAAGTCGCCCGAGATCCGCTTCGGCAGCAAGCAGCTCACCGCCACGGACGGACGTGGAGACTGGAAGCGCAGGCGCGTGCCGTCGTTCCCGAGCTGGAACGCCAGTGTTAGCGAGCGAGACGACGTCGGTGTGAAGGCGAAGAAACGCGTCTCCTTGACCGAAGAGGAAGACGACGACGAAGAAGAAGAAGACGAGAACGAGGCTGAGGACGACCAGCGAGATAGAGACGGCAGTGAAGAGCAACGCAGAAGAAATAGAGACGAGACGGAGCTGCAGGACGGAGGAGGGACCGCGGAACAGCAGCAGAAGGCGACGCAGCTGATGAAGCTGTTGTCGCTGGAGACACCCGCAATGCAGTGACGACGACATACTCAACCACCCGCCAGATAGGATCAGACCGACTCGTCCGACCTGACCTGACGTGAGGCTTCTCTCTCTATCTATTCTTCACCCAAGCACCAGCATCGCCAGCAGCGCTTTCATACTCCCTTACCAAGACCGATTCTTGCAGTACGAACCACCCAACCCAACCAACTCCAGCAGAGCTTGTAGCGACAACCAAAGCAACGACGCTCGAGTAGAACGACGCCTTTTTTCGTGGGAGGTCTTTCGAAAACCCAACCAGCTTCACCACCGTAACGCAACGAACGAGAACATCAGTCATCTCATTTCTTCTTCGTCTTCTTTGCCCTTCCAACTTAAGTGGACGAGGTCGATGGCTTCAGGATATGTCCTAAAGACTGGAGGAGTGCACATTGATACTCTCAACTCTACTACGGCTTTCGTTGTAATGATTGACCGGTTCGCCGTCTCGCCTTTGATTCTAACGGTAGGAGACGAGCACTGCCCACCTCGAGTCAAATTCCCAAAACCCCGAAGACTGCTACCAATTTCAGCAACCACCCCAGCAACAGTGTTGAGGCGGTCTGGAGCTCTGCAGACGAACCTCGGACGTCCGCAATCCGACTGTTATCAGTGCACACATACCGCTTCTTACGGACCATGATGCACAGCTCGACCTGAAAGGCCTCTGAAGAAGTAGGCTGTCTGAAAGTGCTTCCTGGAACAACAACAGAAAGAAGCAACGCTGTAAATTTGTGAACATTCACATGTTTCAGCTATTTTATTTAGGAAATGCAATAGAACAGACTCTTCGTTTCGGGAGGAAGCGCGATGTTGGAGGAGAGTGAGGGACTTGGCGTTGTCTGTCAGAGAGCAGACCTCTTCTCTGTCACTAGAACGGCTCGCACTGGACCCAGCCCGTGGTCTGCAGCGCGCCCAGACCCGCCGCGCCGCGCAGAAACGGCTTCACCTCGCAGCGCTTGTGCTCGATCAGCTCTAAATAAATGCGCACCTTCTGTCCCGACGAGAGCTTGATATAGACCTGAGTATGAACAAAAGAAGGAGATTCGACCCAAGAGAGTGCCTTAGCCAAGCAATTACGGTCATCACCCTCGACATTCAGCACTCAAGAGATGTGGTAATGGACGCACCGCATTGTCGGTCACGGACGAAATGGTGCCGACGTAGTCCTCGCTGGTCACGGGCGACGACACGACCACTTCGTCGCCATCTTCGAGGATGTACTTGCCGCAGAACAATCGCCGTCGCTCGCTCTTGAAGTTGTCTGTAGTGTCATAAAATAAGCGAAAAGTCCGATGAGAAAGCGCCACAAATGAGCGATAACGCTTCTTTGCATGAAAACAGGACGCACCGATGGTTTTCTTATTCAGACGGGCGGTGGACTCCTCAGCGCGCTGCTTGCGCTCGCCCAGGATGCTCGCGAGGTCCGAGTCGATCTCGTCCTGCGGCAGGCGGACCGTCTGCTCTGGGAGCTCAAGGCCTACTTTTCGTCGCTTGCTTGGCACCGGCGCTAGAATACAAAATATTAATGACTGGACATCAGAACGCGGAGTCAGGACGCAGAGCACCAATGCACCACTTTCTCACCTTTGGTCCTCATTCGCTCTTCAGTCATGCCCTCCTTCTCAGAAGGCGCGTCTTCGGGCTCCGTCGAGTCTGATGGTGGCGCAGAAGATGCTCCAGCGTCAGTCTCAGCAGCTTCAGCTTCGTTGTTCAGCGCTCCCTCTGCCGTGGAGAGATCCTTGAGCTCCTGCTTGAGCTTGGTTAGCAGCGAGTCCACGTGCGTGAGCATCTCGCTCTTGAGCGAGCCGTTCGCTTGCTGGTTACACACAACAGCAGTACAGAGCCTTAGTGCGTGTTGTCACAAAGCACAAATATTTAAATATGGTGTACGAACCTGCCACAGGTTGTGGGCGCGCTGCACCTCGAAACTGTAGAGGTCCTGGCTGTTCTTGAGCTGCAGGCTCTTGTGCCACTCGGCGGTCTCGAGCAGCTGGTTGCGCTCCTCCTTGAACTCGGTCACGCGGCGACAGAACTCGGCGAGCGTCCCGTCCTCGACCATCTTCTTCTTCTTCTCGAGCTCCTTGAGCTTCTCGAGCTGCATCGCGAGCAGGTCTTCCTCGTTGTGGTCCGAGGCAATCGAGGAGCTCGAGGACGTCGTCGAGACGTTCGACAGCGAGCGCTCGCGCTTACCCACACCGCTACTACCGTCGGCACCACCACCGCCGCTAGAGTGCGCGTGTCCGTGGCTCTCGCTGCTCGACAGGTCGTGGTCGTCCTCCTCCTCTTCGTGCTCATCATCACCGTCGAGCTCCTCGTCGCGGCCATGCGATGCAGGGTTGTCGCCTCGCTGCGAGACACTGCGCTTCTTCGCGTCGCGCTGCAACAGCTTCTTGCTGCTGCGTGTGACGCTGCTGCTACCGCTTGTGCCAGTATCCAGCGCCGCAACGGAGCTCGAGTCGGTCTCGTCGTCGTCGTCCGACTGCGACGCGCTCATGTTGTTGTTGCTCTTGCCGCTGCCGCTGGTCTCGCGGCGGCGGCGGTGGCGCGCACTGCTGCTGCTGCTGTTGGCGTCGCTGCCGTTGGCAGTGGCGTTGTCATTGCTGGCATGGCTGCTGCTCAGTGCCGCGCTGCGGCGACTCGGGCGTTCCATGCTAACTAGTGCTAGTGCTGCTCTGCGAACTGTCGCCTTTGGTGCTCGTGGTCTGTGGCTGGTGCTGTGGACGGGGACAGCGAGAGCGAGCGCTTCTTGGGCTTCTTCTGGCTGCTTGCTTGCGCTGCTGAGCGACGACGGAACTGACTGCGCTGAGCTTCCGGATTGGACCCTCGCGCGATCGAGCAAAGCGGACCCAGGCTCAAGGGCAAAAAAAGTCGGTATCACTTTGCAGAGGGGTCGGGGGAACCCTCTCGAAAGTGATTGAAAGCACTTTAGCAAAATACGCCGATAACTACAGTTTTGATATTTACTTGTGCTATTTTTGCTGTTTACAGTCATGTAAGTCCTGGTTTTGCTAGGTGATAGACTATTTACAAATGTAGACATAACCTCGTGGTATTTCTACAAAATACGCTCAAAAGCTGCACACATTTCAGCATGGACTGTGTGCATCCATCAGCAACATGGCTCCACTTCATTTCAGAGCTCCTGGGCGAGTGAAAAAGCAACAACGAGACGAATCTAGAAACCAAGTGAAAATGTTTTCCTCCATCTCTTACCCTCCGACCTATGTACAGCACCCTTCTCGCTCTCCGTTTGTCTGAGCCCTCGCTCGCTCCTTCCCTCCATCCATCCGACAGTTGTTTTGTGTGGTTCTCTATCTAAAACTACGCGGGTTGTCGTCTATCGGACGTACATCTTGCCGCTGAGACTCATGAGAATCCCCGGGTTCTCCATGAGAAAGTCCTGCAGGTCGTGCTTGAGGATGTAGAACACCGAACCGGCCTGGAGACACACGAGCGACGTCGCGTGGGTCGAGTCTTCCGTGGGGAGCAGCTTGTCCACGTCGCCCACAAAGTTGCCCTGGGTCAGGATCGTCCCCTGGTCGTCCGACTTTGTCAGGATGCTCATGTCCAGCGGGATAATGCGCTGTATAACGAGGGAAAAGACGTCAGTACACTTGCAGTCAATAGACAACCACCCATAACCAAGAAACGTACGTTGCACGACGGCCGGTGCTTCCTTGTCACAGCCTGCGGCGGTGTGGACGGTGCAGACGTGGCTGGAGCCTGACTCAGCGTCATCTTCGAGTCCTTTAGTCGGAACTGCCCCTTGTCGATGATGACTGCGGCTGAGCACTTGTCGCCCACCTCCCACAGCACTTGGCCCGCCTTCACTTCTCTCTGGCTCAGAATGATCTCGAGCATCGTGCGCTGGGAGTTGGTGAGTTTTCGAAACACTTGGTTGCTCTCGATGATGTCGCAGGAGAAGTTCAGACGGCTCTCGGCGAGCTTCTGCAGTCGTGCGAAGGTCGCCGTGCGCTGCAGGAACCAGTTGAAGTCCACGGCGTTGAACTCGAGCAGCGAGAGCTTCGTGACGGCCAGCATCTGGTACGGGAGGATCCAGTTGGGCGTCAGCAGGCTCTGCAGGTCAAAGTAGTCACCTGGGATGTACTTCTTCGCGAGTGAGAGCATCGACACGCGCTTGCGGTTCGCGTTCGAGCGCGACGACGTTGTCCCATGCAGCGGCTTGTTGGGGGACGGCGGCGTGCTGTGATGCGCCTCGCCCTCCTGTTGATACAGCGCCTGGGCCTCGCCCACAATGATGATGTAGAACGTGTCGCCGACGTCCCCGTTCTTCTTCACGAGCCCACCTTTCGGATACGTGACCTTGCGCGCCATCTGCAGGATCTCGTACGCGTTATTCAGCGTCAGCTCGGTGAACAACTCGATCTTGCGCACGAGATCCAGGATCTCGAGTGCGCCGGCATTCTCGGGGAGCTTTGGCTCGAGCGTGATCGTGTTGTGCACGCCCTCGGGTGCTCCACGCAGTCCGCTGTCTGCCGGGAGGTCCTTGGCTGCCGTGTGCACCACATAAATCTTCTTGCGAATCGACTCGTCGAGCTCCATGAGCGTCTTGAGCGGCGTGTGGATAGGCGGCACCCCCGCTTCGTGCAGGATCGTGTCGCAGTGCCAGGGAAAGTTGAGCAACTCGTCGCAGCGGCTCTGCGAGAGCACGCCGTCCGCGTGCAGCTGGTTGATCTTGTCGACGTCATTGAGGTGGTCTCCTGAGAATACGATCTTCTTGTCGCCGTACGTGACCTCGAAGCCCACGCACGGGATCGAGTGGAGCGAGTAGAAGAAGCGGAACTCGGCCCCGCGGATCGTGTGCGGGTCGTTGATGCGCACGAGTCGGTGGTCGAGCACGCGCTTGAGAAAGTCCTCGTCGAAGCCCGAGAGCGCCGAGTACTTGCGCAGGAAGGAGCGGTAGATCGTGTTGGTCGTGATGAGCGCCACGCGGCCCTCCTGCAGGATCTTCTGGAACGTGCCGGCGTCGTGGTCTGCGTGGCAGTGTGTGAGGATCACGCCGTCGATCATGAGCGCCGGGATGTTGTTCGCCATGAGGATCGACGACGAGAACGGTGGCGGGTCGATCATGATCCCACGATGGTTGATCCAGAGCACGTAGCCCGAGGTCTTGCCGTGCGGGTCGAAGCCGTGCGAGCTGCCGAGCACGGTCACCCCAAATGCCGGCGGGTAGAACGAGTCGTTGATGTGCTCAATCACGGGCGGCGGTGGCAGGTCGACGGCGTCCGCAAGCGTGACGCTCTTGGCGCCGTCGACGATCGTGAAGGACCCCTCGCCCTTCCTGATCAGGATCTTGTCGTCGTTTTGGATGATCCAGGCCTCGTTCTTGTCGTCGAAGTGCGTGAACTTGAGCAGCATGTCGAGCGTGATGAGTGTGTCGCCGAACTTGCGGAAGTACTCGAGCTCCTTCTGCAAGTCCGGGTAGAGCTCGGGCGGCGTCGAGTACGGGAAGTCGTGCTTGAGGTCGAGCGTCGCGGGCCCAAAGAGCGTCTCCTGGAAGACCTGGCGGATGCGGATCTCCACGTCGATGGACGTCACGATCAGGTTCACGCACTGCCGCTTGAAGAAGAAGTTGCAGTACGCCGGGAACTCGAACTCGGCGACGTTCACGCCCATGTTGGCGCCCAGTGTCTTTGTGAACGGCTCGGAAGGCACGATGTAGTGGCGCGGCACGGGCAACCCGAGCTTCATCGAGTCCTTGATCGTCTCGGGCGGCATGCCCAGCTGCACGGGACCGATGGACGTGGACGCCACGACCCCGCCGCGCGGCAGCTTGATGGTCTCGAGCACCGTGGGCTCCTGCGCTGCTACTGGCGGTAACGCATCATCATCCGCCATTACTGTCTATAGAGGTACGAAGAGCCCCTCGTGGGCTGTTGGTGCTTGAAGCTGGTGCTCGTGCGGAGAGGTGATGATGGCGCTGGGTGGTTGACTCGAACGCGTTGGGTTTTGCGTTTCTCTCTTCTTGTCTGCCGGGCCTCACGCGAGCATGATGCGGCGGGTCGTTACGCCACTAAGAATAGAGCCAAGCGAGAGTGCAACTTATAAATATCCGATGGCGAGAGAGTGAGAAAGACAGATGGCTGCACACGAATGAACAGCAACGCAGAAGTGGCGGCGAGCGTCACGTGCTGGCGGACACAGAGATGCAACGAAGGCAGACAGAGAGATGGCTACTTCATCTGCTAATCATGCACGTACGTACGCACTCACCGCCAAATGCCAAATGCTGATGCTTCAGACGTCTGTATCGCAAAGTGCGTGCGTGCTGCGTGGTGGACTGCGAATGCGAGTGCCTTGCATGGCTGGCAAAGGGGGAGGCTGCGCTCCGAAAGGTCGCAGTCGCCTAACGCGGTAGATATGGCCCTAATAAGGATCTGGCAGCTGACAAATATACTCCTTTATATAGGCTATTCATTTGTACTTCGAAGTAGCCGACCTTATGCAGATCAAGTAAGTCTACATGTATAGGATATTACAGGCTATACTTTAATAGATGTGATGAAACCAACCAGATCCATCCGCAAAAGCAGGGTGGCTCGCGCGCTTCTCTCTCTCTTTTTTCTTCCGCCCTCCGCTTGATGATTGACAGGCTTGCGCGCGGCAGAAGAGCCACTTCCTGGCTGATGCAGGAAGATCCCAAAAATGCCTTTCGCGCCGCCGTCACAAACACAAATGCTGCAAGGGGACACCTTTCGTGAGAGCGCATCGAACCGAGCTGGCGGTGGAATCCATCGTGCCTTGGCTCCTGCTGCCGTCGTGGCGGAGCTGCTCGCGGAGTGGTTCAACTCACAACGATATACACCGTGCTGTCTGTCTATACAGCCCTCCAGCGGATGACACCTGAGCTGATGATGACACCGTCGCCTTCCTTGCGAGAGCTCGTCGAGTTTGAGAGAGCGCGTCGGAGACCGGTGTCCTTTGTGCTCAAGCCCCCATCGAACAACAGCATGAGCTGCAGGATGGTGCCTCGGCCGTGCTCGAGTTGCACACGCGGCTAAGGCGCGTCTACAGGATCCTTCCACAGCGTGAGCGCTACGCGAGCGCGCCGTTCGAAGTGCGTATTGCGGAAGAACTGCGTCACCCGCAGATGGTTGCTTGGTGGCTGAGGTGTCTGCCACATCGCTCCTTCACGCACAGGGGAGCTGCATTAACTCCCTCTGAGAAGTTTAACAATGAGTTCTCGAAGCAGAGCTTCTGGTGGACGATACTGCCGCTCGCGAAGCTCCTGATCTATATAAACTGCGCTGACGCAGTCCACCACACCCGTCCAGCACTACAGCCGGTCGCAGCACCTGCTCACTGCGCTCTACAAGCTCGCGCGTTCGGTCCTCGGCGTTTGCTTTTTGCCGAGCTGTTGGGCAAGGAGCCCCCTCTGGTTTTCTCTTCCGCCGCTGGCTTTCAGCGCTTCACTTCCGCATTCCCCGCCGTCAACAGCAGCAGCAACAACAACAGCCAGCACAAGAAGACCCAAGCCACCCTCTGCGAGCAGCTACCGACAGTCCTCCAGCGTGCCGCCCATGGTTCACCTTGCTTCTCTTGAGCACATCCCTGAGCTCCAGCGACTCGTCGAGCACCACAAGTCCGAGCACGACGACGCGTTGCGGAAGCTCGACGCGGTCGCGATAGCAAATTGGTGAGCTCTGTGCACTGACACCCTCCGTATCGAAGAGCAGCAGCACTACGATGCGCACAAGCGTTACGTCGCGGCGGCGCGGACCTGCCGCTGTTCGCGCGTGCCGTCGGTGATGTGATTTGTCCACTGACGATCGCATGGCAAGTTCCAGCCATGCGGCACCTCTCGATTTCAGGCATGAGTGGCCCCCGCTGATCTCGCACGGGCCGTCGCAGCTCGCGTTTACTGCGCTCAACAAGCTTGCGCACGCACGGTCGACGACGCGTGCATCATAACGGACTGCGGGCAGAAGCATGACCTCAACGGGCACCGCCAGCGCACCTTGGCTGGCACTGCGCGCGGCGTTTGCGGACAGCTCATCGACAATGTTTTGCTGGTCCTGCTTAAAAAGGAGCTTGTTGCATCTTGCTTTGTCAGTTGCCCAGCAGCCCCGCTCACGCCGCGCCATCACATGACGTCACGATTGCCGCGGATACGTCTACTAGAATGCATTGACGACACACGTGGAAACCGACCGCATGCGGACTGTCGAGCGTGCTGTCGGGCGAGCGAGCCGTGGCTCTTTGGAGACAGAAGCCGCGAAGCGACGTCTCGGTGTTGAGTTTGCTGGAGCGCGACGTGGGAATCAAGCAGCCGTCACGATGATCACGCAGAACGAGCGGCTCGTGTTTATTGTTTTGTTTTTTTCTTGTTCAAAGCTGCGCGCGGCTTCTCCACCGTGTCGCTTTTTGTGATCGTGAGCGATCGTGAGCGGTTTTCCACATGGCTGGGTTGCGATCTTTCCGCCAGAACACCTTGCGGCTGAAACTCGATCGCGTCCTTATCCGAAGGTCCTCGTTTGAGTCCAGATGCTCTGCTTTTCTCGAGCCTGCATTCAAGAATCAAAGTGTCGGTATCGACAGGTCGAACGCGAGCGTCCGTTTCGAACCCGCCGCGCACGCTCTCGTCGTCACACACACTCTTCAACGAAGCCGCCACATGTCGCAGTCTGTATCTTTTTCGGCCGACCGCGGGGCCTCTTTCCACCAATCACACCCTTCGCTCTCTCTGATTGGCCGAAACAAGCGCCGAAACCCTCGACTTGTTCTTCCTTGTTCCTCTTTTTGCTCGAACGCGATCCGTTGCTCCGCCGGCCGATCTGCAGCACGCCCGCCTCGCCAGCCACCGAGCCGAATCTTTGGCACGACCAGCAGCAGCTCGCCTCGTGCGCCACCGCAGAGTTCTCCAGCCATTCCCCATTCCGCGCCGCTCCACGCACCCGCCAAGAAGAAGGAACATCACGAGCAAGATGGTGGTCGGAGTCGTCGGCGCCGCGCTCACCGTCGCGCGCACGCTGCTCAGCTTCTACGGCTCGCTCTGGCACTACTGGGTGCGCAAGGGCAGCTACGCCGACTGCCCGTTCTTCGCGGACGACCTGCACGCCAAGACGTACGTGTACTCGATCGCGCTGCTCAACCCGCTCTGGAGCGAGCCGCACTACCGCCACCCGAGCTTCTACGTCGACCTGGTCAAGAACCTGCGCAACGTGGCTATCCCGGGCACGGGCATCCCGCTCTCGATCATCTCGTACTCGCGCCTGATCCTCTTCCCGTTCCTGGTCTTCGTCTACCCGGTGCTCTGCGCCATCGGCGCCTTCCTCGAGCTCAACGCCGTGTACTCGAACAAGCAGGGCGGCATCATCGAGCGCTTCCTGCGCACGTTCAACCAGATCGTCGTGAACCCGCAGAACTGGTTCGCCTTCTGGCGCGTCAACTGCCACATCGTGAGTCTGCACAGCCTCAAGACCAACTCGCCGGGCTACATCATGGAGAACAAGTGGGACTTCTTGATCGACGCCGAGAAGGCGAACATTGCCGTGACGCCGTACCTAAAGTCCCCTGCCTCGCTTGTGATCAAGGACCGCAATGAGGAGGGCGGCATGGGCATCTACATGTTCAAGAACGCGGTCGCCGGCGGCGACTGGATCATCCAGGAGAAGCTCGACAACTCGCCATTCATCAACAAGCTGCTGCCAAAGGTGTCCCCGCTCTCGACGTTCCGCATCATCACGGCGTCGCGTCACGGCCTCGGCGGTGACTTCAAGGGCGAGGAGGGCGTCAAGTCGCTCAGCTGCGTGTTCCGCGCCGGTCTCGAGGGTGCGTCGACGGACCACAAGTCGATCATGTTTGACGTCGACATGGAGACGGGCAAGATCATGAAGGGCTCGACCACGACCCACTGGTACCGTGTCGGTCTGCACCACGCGTTCCGCGGCACCATGAGCGTGGGCCACGATATCACGAACCACCCGGACACTGGTGTGCCCATCACGGGCAACGTGATTAAGGAGATCAAGGAGATGAAGAAGCTCTGCGAGGACGCACACTTCAAGCTCATGAAGGACGTACCGATCTGCGGCTGGGATGTGGCGATCACGAACAAGGGCGTGCTGCTGCTCGAAGTGAACATCTCGTGCAACTTCTTCCGCGGCACGTTCGACCAGCCGTGGTACTTCAAGTTCCTCGATGACTACTTCACGCACCTCGAGAAGCTCCCGACCCCGGCGCCGAAGAAGTCCAACTAAACGATGGTTGGTTGGTACATAGCGTTAGTGAAGTTTCTCTTCGTCTCCGATAGCTGTCATGCGATTGACTGGTAAGGGAACGAAGGTCGCCACTCTTGATCATTTCGAAAGCACTGCAAGCGACTGGTCGGGTCGGTTGAGATAGCGATAAATACTCTTGGTGAATACGAAGAAATGCAAAATCTCGACGTGTTTCCGTTGCGATATATCTTTTCGTGTGCGACTCGCTCGTGTGGGTGGATCGATAGCTCCTGCGACTCCGAGTGGCGTCATGACTCGTGTGCTTTGGCGCAAGCACGCAGTCGAAGCGTGACGACGCCACCGCAGTATCGCCACCGCAACCTTCTGGGCTTTATCGCGTGTCCGGAGATGCAGCCAGATCTCCATCTTCGTTGCCATCCGAGCGCGCTTTCAACGCGTGCAGGACGAGATGGATACAAAAATGCCCTCCAAGAGAGATGGATGCACAAGTCAACATAAGCAGGATGTTTCACCTCTTTTGTAGCTACTACCTGTTTATTTCTGCCGGTGACTCTCCTCAAAACCTCCCGCTGATTGGATGGAATTGACAGCTACATTGTGCCAATCAGCTAGCGCCTCATCGCCTCATCGACATTTCTGGTGCCAAATGTCGTGTCGAACGACCAAATGACCAGCCACAAAAATGGGAGGAGAAGGAATGCGCTCGGTGATGATGATGAAGGCGCTCACAACGAGAGCCGCAACAGCGGGACGCAGGCAACAAGCAACGCGAGCTTCAAGAGGCGCAGAGCCAGCTATCCGATAACAAGATGGGCGTGTCCATTGCGATCCCAGCCGAAAGCGCGTTCTGCCGTCCAGCGGCGGCGGTGGTAGCGTCTGAGCGCCAACAGCCCAAGCAGCGCGTGACAAAAAGCGCGTCGCCCAATGCACAATTGCAGAAGCAGCAGCGGGAGATGTTTCTGCCGGCGTCGATTCGCCGCGAGATGCTCGACTTCTTCTCCGTGGAAGAGCTGCTGAGTCTCGAACAGGTGGATGCGCAATGGTACCAGGCGCTGCAGGAGTCCGGTCAGTGGACGCGATTCGCACTGCGCGACGGCAACGACGCGCAAAAGAACGGCGCGCTCCTGCGCCGCATCGCGACTGCGCACGGGCCCGACGTCGAGCGCCTTGAGCTCATCAACTGCGTGCTTTCGAATGAATTGATCGTGGAAGTCGGCGCACGATTCACGAACCTGAAGGAGCTGGTGGTGTCCGGGTGCAAGATGCTCTCGGACGAAGCGTTTGCGGTGCTCGTGCGCGCGTCTGAGCAGTCGCTCGTGGAGATCCGCGCTGTGAAATGCCCGTTGCTGACCGACGACTCTCTCGACGTGGTGGGCGCACACCAGTCCAAGTCGATTGAGCGGGTGGACTTCAGCCACTGCCGACTGCTCTCGTCGCACGCCATCTGCGAGCTCGCGTTTTCGTGCGCCAAGCTGAGCTCAATTGGACTGAAGGGCTGTCCACGTGTGAGCGACGCTGCAGTGGTCGCGATCGCAACCCACTGTGCGGCAAACCTGCGCGCGCTCTTTGTCGGTGGGAGTGGGAACATCAGCGACGTTGCGCTGGAGGCGCTGGCGACGCACTGCAGCAACCTCGAAGCGCTCGACATTGCGCGCAGCAACCCGTTCGGAAGCGGCCGTGGCGGCGTCTCGGACCAAGCGTTGCTCGACTTTGTGTCCAAGTGTGTCCGTGTCGAGAAACTCGTGCTCCGTGGCCAGGGGCGCCTGTCGCTGTCTGTGCTGTCGAGCATTTCCGCCCACTGCCCGAACCTGCAGAGCCTCGACATCGGCGGGTGCCGCCAGATCATCGAAGACCCGGTGGCGCTCTGCGTCGAGCTCAAGCGGATGGCGCTGCTAGAGAGACTGAGCGTGTCGTTCGCGCGCGGCCTAAGCGACTCGCACATCAGCTCCATCGCGGCGCAGTGTCCGCAACTGAAGCACTTTGACGTCGACGGCGCGCAGGTCGCCGTGCCGTGTGCTTGATGCAATCGTGTGTGCAGATCGGTAGAAGGATGCGTGTCGCCTCGTCTTGGTATATTTATTCAGCGTCATCTTCTATCGTAAAGAAAGCGGTTGCTCGCCATTTCTACTGTTCACGAACGCCACCTCCACAATCGTCAAGAGACGACGGACCGACCGACCTGCTCATTGCGACATGGCTACAGTCACTCTGTTGCGCTGTCCCACTTTACTGCCTTCAGAAAAGAAACATCACCCAACCCAAACCGAAGAGTGCCGATTACGTTTTCCTTTTGGAAATCTATTTTCTCCCTACTCTATAAACCCATCAATTGGAGCAGGTCATAACATTCCAGAGGCTGTTTTCTGGAAACCCAGCTCGTGTGATTACCGGACACATATCTTCGGGATCTGCAGGGCGGCATCGCGGTATTCATTTATAGAGGTGCGGTCCATCCGCTCCTCTCGCTTTTTGTTCACGCGGGAATTTGATTGGAATTGTTTGGCAACAGCAGACCAAGAGAGCAAGAGAGCAAGAGCGCTGGAGAGAGAGAGAGAGAGAGAGAGAGAGAGAGAGAGAGAGGCGCCAATCACTCGAGAGCGCAGCCATCCCATCGGACCTCGCCACGCAGCACCAGCAGCAGCCATGACGCTCGGCCGGTCCGCCAGCTCCCACAAGCTCAGCGCAGCAGGCGGCAGCAACAACCAGCACTCGAGCGCCATGCTCCCGCCGACCGTCCCGGTCGCGTCCGCATCGGCGGACTCTGGTTTCTTCATCCCGCACGCGGACGACCATGACGACCGCACGGACTTTTACGACGACGAGCCGCACCCGGAGGCCAAGTACACCGTGGGCATCTGCGTGATGGACAAGAAGGCGCACTCGCAGCCCATGCTGGAGATCCTCTCACGCCTGCCGCGGCGGCTCTTCCGCGTCGTGCGCTTCGGCGACGCGCGCATCCTGAACGAGCCCGTGGAGAGCTGGCCGCGCTGCGACGCGCTCATCGCGTTCTTCTCCACGGGCTTCCCGCTTGAAAAGGCCAAGGAGTACGTGGCGCTACGCCAGCCCGTGGTCGTGAACGCGCTCGACCCGCAGGACCTGCTCATGGACCGCCGCGACGTCTACCGCGTGCTGCAGGAGCACAACGTGCCCACGCCGCGCCACGTAGTCGTGCACCGCGACGGCTACCGCGGGTTGCCGGACTCGGTCGTCATTGAGAGCGACGATTACCTGGAAGTGGACGGCGTGCGCATCTCCAAGCCTTTTGTGGAGAAGCCCGTGAACGGCGAGGACCACAACATCAACATCTACTACCCGATGAACGCTGGCGGCGGCTGCAAGCGGCTCTTCCGCAAGGTCGGCAACCGCTCGTCCGAGTTCGATTCCCAGGTGAACACGGTGCGCCGCGGCGGGTCCTTCATCTACGAGGAGTTCCTTTCGACGCAGGGCGTGGACGTCAAGGTGTACACGGTCGGCCCCAACTACGCGCACGCCGAGGCGCGCAAGTCGCCCGTGCTCGACGGCCGCGTGATGCGCGACGAGGACGGCAAGGAGGTGCGGTACCCGGTGATTCTGTCCACGAAGGAGAAAGAGATCGCGTACAAGGTCTGCCGCGCCTTCGGGCAGACGATCTGCGGCTTTGACATCCTGCGCGTGCACGACGCGTCCTACGTCTGCGACGTCAACGGCTGGAGTTTCGTGAAGAACTCGGAGAAGTACTACGACGACTGCGCCGTGCTGCTGGGCAAGTACATCGAGCAGAGCCTGAGCGGCTCCGGGTCGCAAAGCGGCTTTGGCTTCGACCCGACGGCCTTTGGCTCGTCGATCTTCCGCGTCTCGGACGGCATCTCCTTCGGCTCGGAGCTCTCGGAGCCGCCATCGCTGCACAAGGGCGGCAGCTTCTACCACCCGCCGGAGCCCGAGGGCGTGGACGAGAACGACCCGGCGTTCCACGAGGAGGAGCTGCGGTGCGTGCTTGCGGTCATCCGCCACGGGGACCGCACGCCCAAGCAGAAGATGAAGATGAACGTGTGCCACCCGTCTTTTCTGCAGTTCTACGAGCAGAAGGTCGGCGGGTCCTCAGCGTCGGCCAAGAAGAAGGACCTGAAGATCAAGGGCGTGGCGGACCTGGAGCACCTGCTGCAGGTGGCCAAGGAGCTCATCCGGCTGTTCGAGCAGCGTGACCCGGAGTTTTTGCAGTTCCTCGTGGAGCGCGAGGAATCTTTTGGGGAGGACCCGAACGACCGCGTCAAGGGCTACCGCACGCTGCGCGACGTGCTACAGCGCTGGCAGCTCGTGGGCATCAACCGCAAGGTGCAGCTCAAACCCAAGGAGTACGTGTACGAGCCGGCCGTGAAGGCTGAGGACACTGGGGATGTGGACCAGCAGCTGGAGGAAGGTGTGGAGCCGTCCACCTTGCCGCCCGTCAAGCGCGTGTCCAAGCTGCTGCTGATCATCAAGTGGGGAGGGGACCTGACCCACTCGGGCGAGGAGCAGGCCGAGCACCTGGGCCAGAAGTTCCGACAGATGATGTACCCGGGAGGCGAGGGCGGTCTCATCCGCCTGCACTCGACGTACCGCCACGACCTGAAGATCTACACGAGCGATGAGGGCCGCGTGCAGAAGACGGCGGCGTCGTTCGCCAAGGGCCTGCTGGAGCTCGAGGGCGACCTCATCCCGATCCTCGTGGGGCTCGTGCTCAAGTCCAAGGACGCGGACTCGATGCTCGACCAGTCGGGCTCGTCGGCGCAGGAGATCATCATGAAGGTCAAGCAGCGGCTGCACAAGATCATCCACCGCGGAGACAACTGCAGCGAGCTCATGGACTCGGAGTCGCAGCTCATCCGGTCCGTGGCGCAGGCGCTCACCAAGGTGGACCAGCCGATCAAGAAGATGGAGATCATGCACAAGCTGCTCAACACGCTCAAGGAGCAGCTCACCAAGTCACTGCAGGAGAAGGCGCAGGTCAAGGCCTGGAGCACCAAGAAGCAGCTCGAAACCGTGGCCTCTCGCTTCCAGACGGGGGCCACCATCGAGCGCTCGCGCAGCGCCAACTCGATGCTTGGCGCGCACAAGAGCCGCCACGCGCACGCGTACGTCGAGCCACAGAGTGAAGACAGCAATGGCAACAACAACAACGGCAGCGATACGAAGCAGGACAAGCGACAGACGACGATGGTGCGCACGCGCATGGCCGAGGAGGAGCTCAAGTACCCGGAGCCGTGTGGCCGCGAGACGCTCGAGGTGATGCGCGAGCGCTGGGCCAAGCTGCACCGGGACTTCTACATCAAGAAGCGCGACACGTACGACCTGTCCAAGATCCCGGACATCCACGACTGCATCCGCTACGACGCGATCCACAACGCGCATCTGCACCTCACGAGCATCCGCGAGCTGCTGGACATCGCGGCCTCGCTCGCTCACGCGCTCGTGCCGCAAGAGTACGGCATCAACGTGGACGAGAAGGTGCACATCGGCTCGGCCATGTGCCGCACGCTGCTCATGAAGATTAGGGACGACCTGGACCTCGCGCGCGGGCTCAAGCTGCACACGCACCGCCTCAACCCGACGTACGCCAAGAACAAGCACGAGATCAAGTCCACGCACCGCTCGGTGCGCACGCGCCTGTACTTCACGAGCGAGTCTCACCTGCACACGCTGCTCAACGTCCTGAGGTACGCGCGCGAGGAGAGCCCCGTGAAGTGTCCCGTGGGCGACGAGGCGCGCAAGTGGGTCGAGGACATCCCGGAGCTCTGCTACATGACGCACTTCGTCGTGCGCGTCTTCGAGCGCTTCCAGTACGCGCCGGACGACCCGCAGCGGTTCCGCCTCGAGATCTCGCTCTCGCCCGGCGCGGACCAGGACCCGCTCAACGCCGACCCGGACAAGCAGGTGGAGGTCGCGCCGCTCAAGATCATCTCGCGCGAGGGGCTCTGCTGCCAGGAGCTCGTCGACTACTTCGCCGACTGCATCGAGTTTGCCGAGCACAACCTCGAGAGCCACCAGGCGAGCCTGGCTGCCGGCGTGAGCTCCGCGGGCGGCAGCTCCACGGGCGACAGCCCCGAGGACGAGGCCTCGAGCACGATCGAGGTCGAGAAGCTCGCCGCGCTGCGCAAGGAGTACCTGCTCAGCGGCGCCAGCAGTAGCAGCGGTGGCGCCGAAGTTGACGAATAGATTCGAGAACAAGACACTACCGGGGAAGGAATCGAGTACGTATACAATAGTCTGGTGGGAGCGAGAACGAAAGAGTGAGCTAGAGGTTTACAGCATAAGCACAGAGAGAAGCATAATCCAATGTTACTGCATGGACTCCATCTCAAACTGCTGCTGAAGCTGGTGCTGCTGTTGCTCGTCCAGTTCATTCTGGTAGTGATAGAACTCCTCCTCCGTCATGCCCATGGCCTCGGGGTCAATGGGCTCGCTATTGTGGTCCTGGCCACCAACTCCACCAAAGCTGGTGCGCTCGTGGTCATCGCCCATGGCCGACGGGTCTCGCTTGATCGTGGGCGACGGCGGCGGTTGCTCGCATTCCTCTGGCCGTGAGCCCCCGCCCGTGGGGATGGACGACTCGAAGCGCGAGATCTCGTCGTGCTCGGACTTGAGGTGCACGAACTCCTCGCGGCCGTGCTCGTGGTGCACGATCTCGTCGTTGAGCTGCTCGGTCTGCTCAAAGTGCGTGATCTCGCGGTGCGCGAACTCGCCCGCGAGGTTCTCCATGTGGATCACCTCGGTCTGGTGCTTCTCCTTCTCGATGAGGTGCTGCGGTCGGCCGTGCTCGTCGATCTTGGTGTACTCGGTGATGCGCTCCTGGATCGTGATCTCGCGCTTCTTCCAGAGGCCCGGGGCCGGAGGAGGATGTGAGAAGCGCGTCTGGGAGGAGAGCCATGTGGGCTGGAAGCACACGAGCTGAGACGAGTCGCCAGTGCCATCAGTTGGCCCATGGTGTGACGAGGCTCGCGGTGTTGACTGTGGCGGCGGCTGTGGGAGTCCGGACGCTGAGGCCGAGAAGCTCCGCTGCAGCTCCTTCTCTTCTTCAGCCGCCTGGACGGCGGTGGACTGCAGGAAGCGCACGAAGACGTCAAAGTCCAGGCGCTTGTCACTGGGCGTGAGCTGAAAGACTTGGCAGAGCACGAGGCGCCGGAATGGAGGGATGGATAGGTACTCGCAGAGCTGGTCCAGCTCCAGGTACGTGCGTCCAGACTATGATAGAATAGAAAGGGCTGTCAGCAAACCCAATGGTAGATAAACAACAATGGGAAGCAATGCATCATTACCTGGTTATCGTCGTGCTTCTTTAGGAACTGGAACTGCTGGCTCACCGTCTGCCTCTCCTTGCGTAGGTTGAACGCCTTCATGACCAAAAAGTGCTGCAGTTTCACTCTCCGATCGTGCATCGCAGCTGAGCTCTTGGTCTGCAGAGGCGTCTCGCCATCAGCAGCAGCATTGGAAGCCATCGAGACGCCAGGGATCGCCATTATTGCCTTGCCTTGAAGACTGGAAGTCACCAAATGGCCATCACAGACAAGGGAGCTCAGCTGCCTTGATACTCCCACGATCACCACCGAAATAGGACGGGAGAGGTCCTATTTTTTCACTCACTCGACGATGGCTCAGACCCCACCGACTGCTTTCTTGGTGTTGGAGTCGCTTGCGGCACGAGGTCGTAGGACATACAGGCCAGCAGCGCCTGGGTTTGCTCATTGCGACTCGCATTCGCTTCGCCATGAGAAAAGATCACGCACGCGTGCACAAAGGCTGTTCGCAGCCTCGCAAAGGTCTTCCGGTTGAACAGCGTGCCCAGGTCGCGATCCACTTCAATGGGGTCTTCGATACTGAAAGCGGCCTTCCACGTCTTGCGCGTCCACGTCTTGCTCTCCTTGGTCACGACGTCTGCACTTCGCAGGCTCACCACAGTGTCTTCGTAATCGAACTCCATGGCGTAGAACTTGAAGAAATCGACCAGTGTACTCCACGAGGACGTCCTTGGGCTGAAGTCTTCATTGTGTTCTTGTTGCTTTGATGACTGAGGCTGCTGCACGGCTTCGAGAGCTTTGTCAACAGCCTCATAGTCGAACCCTTGGAGCTCTTCCAAAGTCTCAATCGACCCGTTTTCCGTGCTGAGCGTAAACGCTGGGAGCACCTTGCGTTGCTGGAAGTAGTAGATCACCAGTAGCTGCAGTCCGTAGGAGCTGAGCCCACTGCCAAAGAGCTTTCGTTTAGCACATCTCCACCGCTTGAGCCAAAGCGACAGCGCTCGAATACGCGAAGACCACAATGGGTTGCACACATTGAGCAGCTTCTTCATGAGCTGCATGTTCCAGAGCGCCGTGACGTTGTTGACGCACAAGTCGCATCGGAGTCCGGACTCGGGATCCGTGAACTGCACAATGGGGATGCGGGCGCCTTCGATGGCCACCAAGTCGCTGCAGTCGCTCAGGTACACGGACAGGTGCTCCTTCATCTCCACTATCAGCGGGGCTGCTTTCTGGCGGAAGAGCGGGTTGGACGGGATCAGCACGCAGAGGTCCAGGTCGTCATGGCACTCGTGCTGGGTTTCTGGGTCAAAATGCAGCAAACCCGTGGCTGAGGAGCCGAATACGAGCACTCTGGCGTCCGGCCACATGAGCTGTAGAATGGACTCGAGTCGACTCGCCACCTGTTGTCTGCGCATTTGCTCTTTGTGGACCGTCGCGGCGTCGGGTTCAGGCTCCAGTGAGTCTTCACCTGCTGTTGATGCTGTTGCATCGGCTTTTAGCATCGCTTGGTTGACTTGAGAGCTGAATGCGCTTGCATACATTGATACGAAGTGCAGGAACTCGCCCTTTGCGATGCATTCTTGGACCAGCAGACGCTGTAGCTCGTCGCGATCGATGGTGTCGTCACTTTGTTTCTTCATGTGCTGCTGTGGGAGCAGCAGCAGCCGGATCGCTGCGCCATGCGCCTGCATCGCGTGGTTCATCGCGACCTCCTTGGCTTCAATAGCAGCCTTATCACCTTCGACGTTGCTGCTGCCGCTGCTTATTGCAGGGTTGCCATCGCTAGGGCTCTTATCCGTGGCTTGAGCGACGAGCCACGGCCACAGGAACGCGTCCAGACGCCGCTGGTTCGAGACCATCGACGTGCTCACTTCGCACAAGAACTTTGCTCTCAACAGGTTCAATGCGCCTTCGCTCGTAGAAGCTTCGCCAGTAGCAGCATCATCCGTCGACCGCAATAGCACCCGCAGTACGCTCGTCTCCGTCAGCTGCAGGCGCTTGGCGTAATGCGCCGCCGCCTTGGGCGTCTCTTTCATCCACAATATGCGGTGCACCACGAGCTCCTTCACCTCCGAAGTGTTAATACGCAGCGCCAGGCTCTGCGCGACGTCCCATTCCTTGCTGCTCGCGCTCTGCGGGTCGTCGAGCAGCGCTTTGAGTGCGTCTAGTGACTCGGAAGCCGCATCAGCTGTTGGATGCTGTGCTGCGGCTGCAGAGACGCGCGCGAGCCGCTCCGCCTTCGATTTCTTCTTGCCCTTGCGCAGCTTGCGCTTCTTCTCCGGCGCTGGGGCCATGGGCGCGTCCGCCGCCGCGCGCTTCATGGTCTTCTTGGCGTCGTCAGCCATTGAGAGATCGTCCTGGTCGAAAATGTGCCAATTCGCACTAAAGTATTCTCAAAAGTAGCCATGACAAATGTCAAAACCATTTGAAGTCACCGCATCAAGGTGATCAAATGACGAAAAGCACCGTGAAAAACGGTATGAAGAGCAGCAGTTCAGAACGACATCGACATGCTCATTAACATTCGGGTATTGATTGATCGACATGCCCCTTCGCGGGTGGGGTGGATCGCTGACACTAGACGATGATAGATATACCAAGACAGACAGATAGCTTCTTTATATATGGAGCCGCTTGCTCACATGGGGGTGGTGGCAAGTGCGCGCGCCTGTGTGGTCGTCCAGAGAGCTCATCGCTTCCATTCGCGAGCTCTTCGACAAACTCACAACCGCACGCACTCTGTAGAAAGCCAACCCAGCGCATGCCATGCGCTGGGTTGGGCTTCTTTCTTCTTCTGCTTCGTTTTCTTCTACGCGAAGTCCGCGAAGGCCTCGACGGGCTCGTCCTCGCAGACGCTGCCGAGCGCGAAGAACTTGGCGTACTTGAGGCGGTTGCGCACGATGATGTCGGCGATCTCCGGCCGGTTGCGCGCGAGCGCCTCGCGCAGCTGCTTGTCCTGGATGAACGCCTGGTCCATCTCCTCCACCTGCTTGGCGCCGCCGGCCAGGTCCATCGTCTCGAGCAGGTACAGCACGTGCGAGTGGCCGTGTGTGCTGGCCACGTCGAACGCCGTGTCTTCGCGCGCATTGGGCATGTCCGGGTCCGCGCCGGCCGTTAATAGTAAATAAGTCGAGCGGTAGTTGCCCTCGGCGCACGCAAAGTGCAGCGGCGTGTTCCCCTCCGCGTCCTCCGCGTGCGGGTCGGCGCCGACGTCCAGCAGCAGCTCCACGATCTCCGAGTGGCTGCTCATGCACGCCATCATGAGCGGCGTCAGGCCCGAGTTGCGCGCCACGACGTCGTACTTGACCTTCTGCTTTAGCAGCAGGTCCACGATCTCGTAGTGGCCCTTCTTCGCCGCGATGTGGATCGGGTGCAGGCCGTTGAGCGCCGGCAGGTCGAAGCGTGCCTTGTGCTTGAGCAGCAGTTTGAGCACCAGCTCGTGGTTGTTCTCGCAGGCGACGTACAGCGCGGTCGTGCCGTCCAGCGCGGCGTCGTTCACCGACGCGCCTTTGTCCAGCAGCAGCACCATGATCTGGTGGTAGCCCTTGGCCGCAGCGATGTAGAGCGGGGACTGGCCGATGGATGACTTGACATTCACGTCGGCGCCGCCCGCGAGCTGCTCCATGACGTCCGCCACGTTGCCCTTCGTCACGACATCCAGCAGCTTCTTGCGCTTCATGGACGTGAGCCCCGCGAGCTTGTGGCCGAGAAAGTGCCACACCTTGGACTTCTGCTTGAACGGCAGCGGCTGCTTCTTGGTCACGGGCACGAGCGCCGAGGAGCTCATCCCGCTGCCGCTCGGCAGCACGTACATCTGCGGCGTCGACTCGAGCTGGTGCTTCACGGGCCCGTTGAGCGTCATGATGGCAGACGCAGGTTCGGAAGTGCGCGACGACGTCAGGAAGGCGCCTCTTGCTGCTGCTGGGAAGAGCGACTGCACACACTGACCCGACGCGAGTGAAGTTACGTAACTTGTAACTCGTGGGTGGCGTTCCGTCGAACTGGATACTTGCGGCACGCAGGAGACAATCTCAACGGGTAACAAGAGCGAACTGGCCAGCACACAGAGGCGAGTGTGTGTGTGTGGCGACGCAAGGGTGGAAGACGCGTGGAGGAGCTGGCTGGCTGCGTGGGTTGGGACGCGATGTGCGCGGGGCACGGCGTAAGAGAGAGAGTGAACAGGCTGCCGGACACTTTGCTGGAGCATTGGGGAGAGAGAAGCCGCAATCCATAAACGCTGCGTGCGGAAGGCGTAAAAGGCTGGCAGCGTGACAGCAGCTGGCAGCAGCAGCCCATGCAAAACAACAGGCGCAAGCCGCAGAGCCAGCCCAAAAGCTCAGAAGCTCAAAAGGTTTCGTCGGTGTCGCACTGACAATCGGATACGAGAGAGTCCAGGTGAGTGCAAAAGTCTCGCCTAAACGCGAGAATGGATACCCTGTCGCTCTCGATTTGTTCTCCAGCCTCGTTTCAGCTATTTCTCCCGTGATCCGCGCTCGATTTTCTGACAAATGCAGGTCTAAATCGGATAAATGAGAATGGTTTAGTTTACAACGGATCGATGTCGTCGCGTTGTCAAAATGAAAAAAGTCAGAAAAATCAAGCAGCTGCTTTCGCGCAAAAGGAGAGGGTGGAATGATCGGATAGCGTGGTCCACACACACACATGTTTTCATCGTTTTGACACCTGGCGCACGACGAGAGGTGGTTCCAGCAGATGATCATGCAGACACGTGCGCTCCTTCCAATGCGAAGCGTGCGTGCGTGCGTCACAGAATGAAGGAGAGCTTCTGCACACGTGGGCGCTTTGCCGATCGAACAGGAGGATGTGGTGGGCTGCGGGAGCGGCTGCAAGGTGTCCATGTGAATCCGACCCAGAGGGAGCTGCGATTTCTCAGCCTTGATCGCATTGACAAGGTGGCTCCAGCTTTTGAGGTCGCTGGTTAGCAGCGAGCTCTTGCTTGGCTGCTTGTCAGGCACCAGCATTCCCATAAGGTCCAAGTGGGCTGCGGGACCGGCACGCGACCCTGTGCTCACCCAGGTGTCCAAGTGGACCCGAGACCTGCGCTGCGCTTGCACAGTCCAGATCGCATGGATGTGTGGCTCCAGCCTGAGCAGCGCTGCTTGCTTTGGATGCTTGTCAAGGCAACCTGAGGGTTGGCTCGCTGACTCATGGCGAAGGGGAAACGTGCCGAGCATGTCGAGTTTCTACTTGTAGACAGAGAAGGCTGGGAATATGTGCTTTGTATCCATCGCTCCTTGCCTTAATTACAGAAAGTACGCTTGCTGACAGTTTTGCGCTTTTGGCCAATCAAAAGGTGAAAGGCTATCGGGAATGTGGAGGAAGAGCATGGCGATGGCGTCGACACCCGCTGCGCGGCTCTCCGTGGCGCCCATGGTACGTCCGCACTGCACGAGTGTGTCTGCTCGCTCGCTACGCTGGTCGGCAATGCACACACTGCACTTACCTCTATGCATGTGTATGACTCCATTGCAACACGGGCAGATGGACTGGACGGACCGCCACTACCGCTTCATGATGCGGCTCATCACCAGGAACACGCTGCTGTACACCGAGATGCTCGTGGACCAAACGGTACGTACGATCGCTTTGATGCTTGTGTACCACGCTAGTTCTTTCGAGCCTTGCTGTTATGCTGACAATGCATATCTTGTGTGTCTACGTGTGGCTTGTTGTTCAATTTGAACTCATTAGCTCCTGCATCAGCAGAAGAACCTCGACTACTTCCTCGGACACGACCCAGTCGAGGCGCCGCTCGCGCTCCAGCTCGGAGGCAACAACGTCGATGATCTCGGCGGTATGTGCGATTGCTGTTCATCTGTTCAGTGCATGCTTTGCTACTATTGCAGTCACACTAACGGTTGCTTTGTCTGCCATCTTGCAGCGGCGGCGAAGCTGTCGAATGACTTTGGCGGGTTCTGCGAGATCAACCTGAACGCGGGCTGTCCAAGCTCGCTCGTGTCGAGTCGGTGCTTTGGCGCCCGCCTGATGCTCGAGCCGGAGCGCGTGCGCGACATCTGCCACAGCATCCTGCGGAACGTCGGGCCAGACACGAACGCGCCGGAGATCACGGTCAAGTGCCGCATCGGCGTGGACAACCACGACAGCTACGAGGAACTCCACCACTTCGTCACAACAGTCGCGAGCTGCGGCGTCCGGCACTTCATCGTGCACGCGCGCAAGTGTCTGCTGAAGGGGCTGAGTCCGCACGAGAACCGGACGGTGCCGCCGCTCAAGTACGACTTTGTCTACCGGCTCAAGACGGACTTTCCAGACCTCTTCTTCACGCTGAACGGCGGCGTCGCGAGCATCCAGCAGGCCAAGCAGCTGCTCGACGACACGAACATCGACGGCGTCATGATTGGTCGCGCAGCGTACAACACGCCGTGGAACTTCCGCGACGCCGACCGGCTGATCTTCGGCGCCGAGCGGAATCCGAACCTCTCCCGACGCGAGATCATCGCCAAGTACCTCGACTACGCCGAGGACCTCCAGGCCGAGTGGGGCACCAGCGTCCCGCTCAACGGCCACGCGCACACGATGCGTGCGTCGACGCTCATCAAGCCGCTCATGTCGCTTTTCAAGTACGTTCTTGAAAGGTTCTGCTTTGTGTATGTCGCTTCTCGGTAGGGGTACTGACTTGGTATGTGGTTGTTCGTGCGCATCACAGTGGCGAGTTTGGCGGCCGAGCGTACAAGCGCGAGATCACCGCGCACTGGGCGAAGAAAGGACCGACGCCCGAGCTGCGCGAGATGATCGAGTCTGCGATGAAGGTGCTGCCGGACGAAGTGCTGGACGCTCGCGTGGAAGACGAGCTGGATTAGACGCGGGTTGTCCATACCATAGAGAAACCCTAGATAGTGAATAGATGCACGATGTTTTGGTTTGTAAAAAACCTCTATGTCAAGCCTTGCTTGCTTCGTATTGTACCTGAGTCGCTTGTCTCATGCTTCAGCTGCATCTGCCGCGAGCTTCTCCTGCTCTTGAGTCTCTAAATATGCCACGCAGTCGTCCAGGACCTGGTAGAACTCGTCTGCAGTTCGAACGTGGGCAATCTTGTCGCGCACGTGGCGAGCGTTTGGGATGCCCTTGAAGTACGCTCCATAGAATTTCTTCATGCGCGGAAAACCCACCAGACCTGGCTCCGCGAGCAGCTCTTGGAAGTACTCGGTGTGCTTGCGGATCGCATCGAGTCTCTCCTTCACTGGGATGTGCGAAGTGTCAACATGACCTTGAAAGAGCCACGGGTTTCCAAATAGAGCCCGACCGAGCATCACGCCATCGACGCCGTACTTGTCGACCTTTTGCTGAGCCTCCACCAGGCTCTTCACATCGCCATTGCCGAGGATGAGAGCTGGAGAGCCGACCGACTTGGCGAGCGTGACGACATCTCCGATCACATCCCAGTGCGCAGGTACCTTGGACATCTCGTCTCGCGTTCGTCCGTGGATCGTCAGCACTTCCGGCTCCGTCCCAAGCAGTCGCAGCACCCAGTCTTTGTAGTCGATCTTGTGGAACCCAATTCGCGTCTTGACGGTCACGGGGAGATCGCCAGCGCCACGCTTGCACTCTCGAATGATATTCTGCACACCAAATGCACGCGTTAGCTACTAATACACTAGCAACAGTAAGAGTGACGAGCTCACCCCTGCCAGTGCTGGGTCCAAGATGAGAGCCGCACCGCTGCCCTGATTGTTGACGTTGTTCTCCGGACACCCCATGTTGATGTCGATGCCGTCAAAGCCCAAGTCGCGCACGATCATCGCCGACTACAACAACATGGTAAGGATGATAACCGTCAACACGTGGACGGGATGAGGACATTGGAAAGCGAATGGCGAGGAAGACAAACCTCGTAGAACTGCTCCGGCTTGGACCCGAAAAGCTGCGCGACGACCGGCCGCTCTTGCTCCGCGTACATCAGCGTCGTCATCATGCGCTTCCTCGACGCCGCGTCATGCGTGAGAGCCTCGCAGCTCACGAACTCCGTCCACATGACCTACCAAGCAAGCAGCGACAACACATTGAGAGCACATGCACATGAGCATCACTGCCACTCGCCCACTGCATAGAGCGCTTCTCTCTCCGCGGCAAAATGGTTTACTCACTGTCGGCTTCGCCAAATCTGTGATGATGCGGCGGAAAGCGACATCAGTGACGTTCGCCATGGGCGCGACGCAGTAGATGGGCTTCGCGAGCTTCGTCCAGAAACTCATGGCTGCGGTCAGCGCTGCTCGTCGCCTGCTATATTGTTGTTGTTGCCTTTTCGAATTGAACAATGGCGTCTCGAGTTGATGGCGATCGAAGAGCCAATCGCCAAATCCATCGCAGACTGGTACCGTGTACCATTCAAAGTCACAGATTGTACCACTTCCTGATAACGAAGAGGATCGCTTCAGTTTGGCTTCACTTCTGTTGGTGTTACTCGACGACATACTCGGAGTGGAAAAACTCTTCGATGGCATGCGCGGACGCAGCGCTGAGCACGGTGATATCGAGGATGTCTGCAGCGCTGGCTCGTGAAAGAGCGCTAAAGCTTCCTGTTGTTGTCATCGCGAGGAGTTGCCGTCATTGAGTGCCGCCAGAGTAACAAGTCGATCTTGAATACGTGAACCGCTTACCAAACAAGTCGAGCAGCATCTCGCACTCATCAATAGGCAGGAACGGAAAGTTGACTCGAAGAGTAGTCACCGCATGCTCTCGAGTGAAGAGCTGGTTGTCCATCTGCCATATTCGAGTTACGTCAGGCTCGGTGCATCGCAACCACAGCATTCGGCCAAGGCCTTCTCGACAACTACCTGGATGTTCAGCTGCTGTGCTCGCTGAGAGAGGTCAAGCGCAAGCTTCTCGCGGACAGACACCTTCACGCAGCTCAACGCATTACGACATAGTACAAGCACTCACAGAACGTGCCGATACGTACCATCAATCTGATCGCTGACGCCACGCTGGTGGCTGTGTTCGCAAGCAATGCCCACACGCAGCTCAAGCCGTACACATAAATCCAATGGAGAATGTCATGCTTGCAAAGCGTCACAACACTCACCAGTGTACATTTTGATCCGCAAACGGCTCTTGATGTGCATCAGCTGAAGCTCGGAGAAAGTCGGGAACGGAAGAACTGTGATGGCAAAGATGTTCGCAAACGCTTTTTCTGCTTTCTGGAGTCTGTTCGAGGGCCTCAAAGGCCTTGAATGAGCTGTGGTCCGATCGAGCGCGCAGATCATTCATTACGCGCGAGCTCACTTTTCGATGATCAGCTCGGTGGAGAACTTCCTCGTCACGCTCGTCAACAGCTGCAATACAAAACAACTTTAGTGTACTCAAAAGCTTGTGGCGCACAAGCACAGACAGAGCAAATCGGTACCATGAACGCCACAGGTGGAAACTCGTCTTTGCGCTGCGAGATCATGACGTCTTAGGCGTTCTCCAACACAACGGAGATTAGTTGTAATACGCGATCGAAGTTGATGATGCTGAGGTTCACATACCTGCGAGGCACCCTGCAGCCGCTAACTCGAGCATAAGACGAGAAAGGTCACGATGAGAAGTAGCGCGCTTGATCATCTCACACTACGCGCACGCAAAGTGTATTTCCCTCACGTTTGGGAAGAAACCCGTAGAGCCCGTCGAGTTCTTCGGCGACTGAATTCGCCGACAAGGACGATAGCGCCAGGTCTGTCAGTCCCATGGGTCACTCGGGCCGCAGCACATCGACAGCCATAAGCTCCTCGTACCTTGCGGAGGCACCGCCTGCGGGTTGAAGAGTGCGATCTGGCGCCGCGCGCTCTTGCAGCGCTCGAGTTTCCGTGCACGCGTCGCCATCTTCTGCAGGTAATGCTCTGTGAATGCGGGTGCGATCCAGAAATGGCGGTGGATTCCGCACCCGTTCAAAAAGGCAACTTCAACTTCACAGCAAGGTGGACTTGCCGAAGGGCTGGATGACCTTGCTGGAGCGGTGAGGAAGCGGGAAGGAGCGGCAGTTCAAAAGTGCAAGGCTTTGCTCTGCGGCTTGCGTGAGGTTGTTCGAGAAAGTTGCTGCTGTGTCCAAGAACTTCACCCAGAAAGTGCAGCTGACCATCACTCCCTGCACTGCGTGCGCGAATTATCGTCGCTGCTGTCACTGAAGCGAATTTGAGCACTTGAAGTGCAGCCATTTACAAGGCAGTGCTATTTGGAGCCTTGCATGCCGATCCGGGCAAAAGACTGGTGCTATTCATAGCCGCGTTCTTGCGAGTCTCGCGGTCCTGATGTGCACGAGAAAGAATGCTCAGACGCTCCATTCGCGCAGGGCAGCAAGCACACACGACCAGGCATCGCATCCCGAGAGCATCAGCAACCAGCAGTACAAGCACCCGACAGCAGACAGCGAAGCATGAAGGGCTCGGTGCTCAAGAAGGCGGCGCCGCGCCAGCGCCACGGACCGCCCAAGACGAACGACAAGCTCTGCGGGTCGCCGCCAAAGGTGCGCTTCCAGGAGCCCATCGGCCACGTGCTGCCGCAGTCGCTGCAGAACTTCCGGTGGAACGTCGAGAAGGTCGAGCGCAAGCTGCAGGAGAAGATCCAGGAGAAGACCAAGATCGCCGGCAACTTCGTCTACCAGCAGGCGTACCGGCTGCTCGAGTGCACGCGCGGTGAAGGGATCGACTTTTCGTCCTTCCGCGAGCAGCTACGCATCAAGTTCGGCATCATCCTCGACGACAACGAGCTCCAGCTGCTCTTTGACAAGTACGACGAGGACCGCAACGGCACGATCGACTTGAACGAGTTCATCCGGCGCGTGCTGCCACCGGATTATAACTACGGTCGGCAGTGGTTCGAGTTGAGCCAGCAAGAGAGCGAGGACAAGCAGGCGCGGCTCAAGCGCGAGTCCCGCAACGAGTTCCTCAGCGGCATCGGCGCTGCGAAGGAGGACATCCACAACATGGGCGAGACATCCAACTGGACGCTCGAGACGCTCATGAAGCAGATCCAGCTCAAGGTCGTGCAGAAGACGCCCAGTGGCGACGACCAGTACCGCCGCGCGTTCAAGATGCTGCGCTCGGGTCGGGACCAGGGTATCCGCATAAAGGAGCTGCGCAACAACCTCAAGACCAAGTTCGGCATCTTCATCAGCGAGAAGCAGATGCTCGAGCTCTTCTCGCAGTTCGACATCGACGGCAGCGGCGAGATCGACCTCAAGGAGTTCCTCCAATTCGTCGAGCCGCCGGCGTACCCGGACAACAGCAAAGTGCCGAACGGGCTCTGGACTGGCTACGACTCGGACGAAGAAGACCTGTCGGATCCTGGTGATGAAGTGGACGGCAAGTCGAACGCACAGCAATCCAAGTCAGGAATGCATAGCGGGAAGCACGACCGCCATCAGCAAACTGATGAGCCTGCGACACTGACTCCACGAGGCGGGAATCAGGTTCACGTGAAGAAAGAGCGACCGAAGAGCGCCAACCCCAAGAAAACGGCGTTGCTGCAGCAGCGACGGAAGATGGAGCAGGCATTGAGTCGAAGCGTGGCGTACCTTCATGAATCCGGATCCACTCACCACCAAGTCTCAAAGGCCAAGGAAACGCTCCAGCGACGCCGCAGCACGATGTCTCTCGCAGAATACCAAGGTGAAGAGGTTGATGAGGACAGTATGGCGCATTTCAAGTACGCGTATCAGTACGACGACGATTGCCAGGTCAATCAATCTGGTGGACGACCGCGAAGTGCCGGGAGCGTGCGCTCCTCGTGTGCATCTTCTGCCTCCTCCACTGGCAGCAGCGTGCGCGGCGCGGCGTACCTGAAACGGCCGTCCACGCCGCAGTTCCTGCGTCAGAAGTGCCTCGAGTCGAGACTGGCGAACGCAACAGTCGAGGAAGTGGCGAAGGTCGCGATGCGAATGAAGAAACAAACATCGCTGGGTTTAGCCACGAAGGCTGACGCCGGGACTCGACACCATCCGGCAGGCACGCCTGGGAAGTGGAACGCTACAGCAGCTGCTGCTGGCGAACGGAGGTATTCGGGATCGGACACCGCCTCCGTGTGCAGCCAAGAGACGACGAGCACGCAGTCTCAGCCATACATCTGTACGAGCAAGGAGCTCTCGCCCAAGCTTCGGCAGACAGGTCAACAGCGTCGCACGTCGCCGAAGCCAACTCGAGCAGAAACAACGAAGAATGCTGCTGACGACGACTACGAGGCACCGCGAGTGGTGAAAGTGCATCCAAAGCAGCACGACGTGCGCCCGTTCTCCCAGGGCGGTCAAGTGCTGCGCCGAAGCAAGGTGACTTCAGCTGGGTGTCGGTAAGCAGATGCTGAGATCCAGAGCCAGCGAACCTTCGTCGCGACACTGTCGCAGGTGATGGCTTGCGTCGCCTGCGTGGTTTATGAGCTCGAGCTCTCTTCTGCCACCATTTCGAAGCCTTTCAATCAATAGTCGCTTTGCATTCACTCAGCGTGGAAGTCAGTCCGACCATGATTCGTGTTATCAGGATGCAACACGCACTGCTCCTAATTTGGCGTGGTTTCCGACTTACAGATCAGTTTTAGGATGGAGCCGCGTCTCCCTAACTTAGCGACAGATTTACAAAAACGAGCAGCAGAAAAGGGATCCGTGACAACACATCTCAAAAACCCGATTGACTTCCCGATAAAGTACGGGATGGGCGACATCGCGAGAAACACTTGTCCCTACTATGCAAAAAAGGGTCAAAAGTCGCCCGTCGTGAGACTGTTAACATAGCAGACAACCGACTTTTGAGCCTTTTTTCACTCAGAGCGAAAAGGCTCAAAAGTCGGTTTTCTGCTCTTTTACCTGGCTTGCACTGGCCGACTTTTGACCACTTTTCGCATTGTGAGAGCAAGTCAAAACACGGGTCAAAACACAAAGAGGACTTTTGAGCCCTTTGAACTTTTGAGCCCTCCTCAAATGGGCGGGATGGCGAGCGACGGCGAGCGCTTCTCTTCTCTCCACGTGCGTAACACCACAGCAGACGGATCCGCCTTCGACGACTACGAGCAAGATAACGACAACGACGAGGTCCACGACCGCCCGATACTCGAGACGGGGGTGGTCAGCAGCAACAAAACAAGCGAGTTCGCACGCGCGATGCCACTCACGGAGCCGTACGACCGCTACAAGAGCATCGAGCTGCGCGCCGAGTGCTACCGTCGCGGCACGCGCCCGATTCGCGTCGGACCCAAGGCGAATGACAACAAGGCCGGGTACATGATGCTTCTGCGAGCCTATGATCTGACTCAGGGTCCTGGCGACACCAAGAGCGTGACTCCGGCTCTTGACCAGAGTCTGCACCAACTGCAGTATCAGAATGACCAGCGAGCGCAGCAGCAGATGGCTACCGCCACGACGTCGAAGAAGCGAAAGCTGCCATCGCCGCAAGAGAGCAACAATGTGTCTGATGGCAGCCCGGCTACGACGGTAACCACGCCAGCAATAGGCGAACCTCCGGATGCCAACACAGCGAAACGACGATCGCTCGGTGCGACAAGCAGCGCACAGAACGGCAGAGAGTGTGTGGCACCCAGCACAGCGAGCAGTGCTCGAGCCGCGACGAGTGCTGCGAACGGAACGAGTCTAGCGATGGCAGCCGTGACGTACGCCTCGTGCGACCCGCAGGTCGCGACCGAGTACGTGCGGCTGAAGATGCAGCTGCTGCTCGAGTCGCGGGAGATCGAGAAGACGAGTCGCCGTGAGGACCAGCGTTTGAAGCTGCACGCTGAGCTTCGTGGTGTGATCGCCACGTTGGCCCAGCTGCGCAACCTCGCCAAGGAGTACGCGCTCGAGCACAACACCTTGCTACTCGCGGACGTGACTCAGGACATTGCGTACTTTATGGAGCAGAAGCGCAAGCTCAAGCTCGAGGTGGAGCTGCTCGACCGCTTACCGATCGAGCTGCAGACCGTGAAGTCCATTGAAGTCGGACAGTTTTAGTCATCGCAAACAGTTCACCTGGTTGGTTAATGCGACTCCTACAGTGACTTCCTTGTCGGTTTGCATATTAACGTGGTACACACCAGCAGCTCACAAAAAAATGACACGCATATAAAATCTGCACAGTTTCGATTTCCGACGAACATGCGCGAGCGCTCGTTGGCAGGGAGGACGCTGGCGCTGCTGCCGCTCGCGGCGCTGGCTGCGTGGAGCGGCAACGCGTCGCTCACGCGCATGCGTCACGACCGCCGCGGTACGGGTCCGGAGCAGCTCGAGTTCATCGTGGGCTCCATGGATGACACCATCATGGAGACCCTGGAGACCGGCGACGTGGTGTTCTTCTCGCGGAAGCTCACGGCACTGCAGCCGCTCGCGGCGCTCTACACGTGGGTGGCCCGCGAGCGCTACAACCCACGCTTCGACCACTGCGGTTGGGTGTACGTGGACAAGCTGGGCCGCAAGTTTGTCGTGGAAGAGACACTCTCGAAGGTGCAGTGTCGGCCGTTCAGCGCGCGCATCCTGACGTCCGAGTCCACTGAGATCGCCGTGCTGCCGCTCAAAGTCGAGGTACAGCGTAATCATGCTACGCCGTAGTTACTATTGAGCTTACAGTGAAGCTTTGATGTCGTATGTACAGCGCACGAAGGAGTTCCAGGACGCGGCGTTCCGCTTCGTGACGGAGCACGTGGACCGTCCGAGCCGCATCTCGCTGCGCCACTTGGCCGCTGCGTTGATCGACCCGCAGGGCAAGAACGGATTGTGCGCGCCGCTTTTCCCATCTGCGGGTTCGTTTTGTGCTGCTTTGTGAGCCTTATGCTGCCGCTTAAACGGCCCTAGTTACACCTTTGGACGCTATGTTTCTGTAGCGCTGGTGGCGGAGGCCTACGACGCCATGGGACTCGTCGACAAGGACGCGTTGACAGCCGGCGCGAAGCCCACCACGTCAGCAAACGTGACGCCGCGCGTGCTCGTGGCGCGCAACAAGATCCAGTTCCGACCCGACGCGCACGCCAGGTTCGGAAGCGTCATCCCCATCCGTCTGTACTGAGAGAAGAGACCGCCGCCACACAAAAGCCATAGAGAATCGCAGAAGTCAGTTATATATTGAGAAAAAGAAAAAATATCGAGAGACACTCTTAGTGTCCTCCTGAACCAAGGTGTCTTCCTAAGAGAGACGTCCACCTGCATCATCTAGCCCGGTAAACTGACTGCCAGTTGTCATCTGACTAGTCGACCGGGAGACACTTGGAGTGGAAGGCCTGGCCCGAGCCGTAGTCGCGGAACGAGGGCGGCAGGAAGGACCAATCCTCGCTCTCCTTAATGAGCACTTTCTTGCAGAGCGAGCAGGGCGTCTGGTAGATCTTGTCGTAGTACCCGAGCCACGTGAAGAGGTGGTAGAAGCACGTGTCCGGGTACTGCTTGCGGAAGTGCTCAAGCGCCTTGCGCGCGTGCAGCGACACGAGGCGGAAGAGCTGGTGCGACGACTCGGACCAGGCGCCCAGCGGCGCCTGCTCGTTGTACGGCAACACCGAGATGCGCTGGATGTACTTGGTCACCTGGAGGCACGCGGCGCGCGCGAGCTCCTGCTCCTTACTCGCCTCGCGCGACTCGGTGATGCGCTGCTTGAGCTCCTCCATCTCCATCTTCGTGGCCTCCTCGGCCGCGAGCTTGGCCTTCGTGAGCATGTCGCCTTTCTTCTTCTTCACGAGTTGCTGCTGCTGCTTCTTGTTCTTGTTGCGCGTGCTGCGCAGGCGGCTGCCGCCGAAAGCTGGGGACGTAGGCGTCGAGGGCGTCATCGGGCTCGCGGCCACACCTGACTCACCGTTCGGTCCACTCTCCGGCACGGGCGGGCAGAACGAGATGTGCACCGTCACCTCCTTGTTGATCTCGCACCTGATGGACTTGATCACGCGCCGCCCGCCACGCGTCGTCTCGGCGTGCTTGAAGAACTTGAGCTTGCGGTTCTTCGCCATCATGTAGTCCATCATCTCGTTCAGCGTGCTATCGTGTGGTGTAGTTCACATAGAAATCATGGTGAGAACAACCCGAGGGTTGTATGCTTACGGACAGGATCTTGATAACAACGTACGCTGGCTGCTTCTCGCCGAACGGATCGAAGACGCGGCCGCGCTTGTGCGACTTGGGCACGAAGAACGCGTTGGGCGCCGGCGGACAGCGCACGTCGCCCAGCATCTCCATGCGCGGGAAGGCGCTGCAGAGCTGGTCCATGAACACGTTCTGCGCCTTCGTCCCCATCTCCTGCACCTGGTTCTTCCAGTGGTACTCGAGCATCAGGTTGCTACCATGTGCGTCGGCAAGAGACAGCGAGGTTGTCGTCAGATAAGCGCTACCTTTTCAATACCTATAGAGCTCTATCGTAAAATGATCCAAAGCTTACCGGTGCGTCTGGTTCACATTGTCAATGGGCTTCGTCTTGCCATCTACACATCGCCACACATAAAGTCCCGTCATCATCGCCATACAAAGAAAACAATAGACGCACATTCCCCTCGACGTACCGAACTCTGGCACGAGCTTGCGCAGCAGCTTGAGGTTCGTCTGCACGCGCTCCAGTTTGTTCTTGATCGCCAGGCGCAGCGCGTCGTCGGAGCTGCTCGCCACGAGCGCCGACGAGGTCGACCCCGGATCGCCGCCTCCACTGGCGCCACTCTCGCCGCTGCCGTTCGCCTGCGCGTCGAGCTTGGCCTGCGCCTCGCAAAGTTCCAGCACGATGCTCTCGGCCGTGGAGCGCAGCACGCCCACGCGGCCCAGCAGGATGTCCGCCAGGTAGAACGGGTCGCTCATGATCGCGCTCGCTTCTCCCTTTTGTTGTTTGTGTGCTGAAGAAGTGACCAAATGAAAATGGGGTGCGCGGGAGATTCGGAATTGATCGAATCAAAACCCAGTACCGTCGCAAAATACCTTCAAAATGATATTGATTGGACAAAATCAGATATGTACATTATCTCCTCCAATCACATCGACCCAGCATGCAAAATATAACAGAAAACTTCCCCCTCTCAACAACGAAGAGCTCAGCTCCTCTCTTCCTTCACGAAACGGAGCTGCTCAGTTGAGGTCGTCGAGCTCCGCGTCGTCCTGGTCGCCGGCCGCGTGGTCGTCGTCATCCACATCTATCGCGGCCTCGTCCTCCTCGTCTATCAGCAGGTCGTCGCCGCCGTCCATGTTCGCGTCCTCCTCCTCTTCCTCGTCGTCTTCCGCTGAGATGTCGTCGATCACGACCATCGACTTGTTGTCCGACATGATGTCCTCGTCCATGTCTTCGTCCTCGTCTTCGTCCTCTTCGTCCGTGTGCGTGTTGACAGCGTTGCCGCTCGCACCACCAAGGGCCGCACCACCGCCATTGGTTCCACCAACACCTTCACCGCCAGTATTGCCTCCACTGCGACCGTTCTCCTCCTCGTCCAAGTCCTCATCCTCGTCGTCGATGATCACGACTGCATCGTCGTTTAGATCCGTCTCGAGCAGCGTCTTGAGCACGCTCGACTCCTGCTTCACCTCCACCTTCACGTCGCCCGCTGCCCCGCGCTGCGCCTTGAGCTCCAGCTCGTAGTTGGAGATCGCGCCGATGTGCGCCGCGACCGACTTGGCCAAAGAGTTGGTCTCCTTGCGCACGTCGTAGCCGCCCTCGAGCACCGAGACCACACGTCCATCGCAGCACTCGTCGGCGAGCTTCAGCACCTCCGTGGTCGCCCACGCGTAGTCGTCCTCGACGTACCCGGCAGGCACGCTAGGGTCCTTCACGGCCGCCACGCCGCCCAGGATGTCATCACGATGGCCGTCGAAGCCGGCCGAGATAAAGATGATGTCGGGCGCGAACGAGCGCATCGCTGGCAGGATCTTGTCCTTGAGCGCCGTGCGGAACGCCACCGAGCCGCTGCCCGCACCCGAGTTCTCCAGCGCGACGTTCACCAGATTGTCTTCGTCGCAGGACTTGCCCGTGCCAGGGAAGAAGCTTCCCGACGAGTACAAGTGGATGGACGCGAAGAACGCGTCCGGGTCGTCCTTCAGCAGCTCCTCGGTGCCGTTGCCATGGTGAATGTCCCAGTCCAGCACCGCGATCTTCCGGATCCACGGGTACATGCGCGCGTGCACTGCGCCGATCACGACGTTATTCAGCAGGCAAAAGCCAGAGGACGGCGCGTCCTTGGTGCGTCCGTGTCGACCGACGTGGTGGCCAGGAGGACGCACGAGGCAGACCGCATTACGGAACTCCTTGCGCACCACGCGGTCCACAGCCATGCACACGGTGCCGGCAGCAGCGCGAGCGACGTCCCACGATTTGCTGCTCACGTACGTGTCCATGACGACACCGTTCTGTTCCAGACTCGATGCGCCAAACGCTCCGCCCAGACCCGTCGGCGACTTGCCGCTGCTCCCCTTGGCGGTGCTGCTCTCGGTGATACCACGGTCGGTCTCGAAGACGAGCGATGCCGCTGAAGTCGACGACGCAGAGGGTGAAGCAGACTTCGTGGACGCCTCGATCGATCGCTCCTTCAGTTGGCGCAGGTATGTTGGCGAGTGCACCATCAGCAGCGTTGTCTCTGGCGGACAGATCTCCTCGGGAGACTGGCTCAGACGGTCGATCTTGACGGTTTCTTCGTGCTTCTTGCTCAGCCCAGTCAGGATGTTGACGACACGCTGCAGTCGCTCGGGGCACTCGGGGTGGTTCTTTGGCGTCTGGTGGTTGATGAACGCTGGGTGGTACACGACCAGCGTCGTCGGCTCGTGTACCTTGTCGGTCGGTACGAACTGCTCGTCGGTCAGGTCGACCATCACGCGCTTGAGCTCGTCCATCACGTTGTACGAGGCAACCTCGTCACTGCTGCTAACGTGGCTCTCGGTCATGAGCGCACTCTCGGCTCGCTCGTGCGGCTCGGACTTGACGACCTGGGTCACCGCGGTCTGGAACGACGAGAACGGACTCGAGTTGAGCTGCTCGGGCCACTGCACGCGCTTCCACTGCTCGAGACACTTGTCGATGCGCTCGCGCAGCTCCTTCTCGCGGTGGAACTTGTCGTGTCCCTCCTGGGTCTTCTCGTTCATGTCCACGTCGCCCTCGCCCGACTCGTCACCGGCTTCCGTGCCTGTATGCAGGTCCAGCGACCGCTGGATCGCAAGCACCATCTCCAGAGAGGAGCTGCGCTCCTTCCAGAGCGCCTCCATCTCTTCCATGTAGAACGACACATACGCCTGGCGAAGACCAGCGCTGTCGTCTAACCCCTCCAGTGGGTCGGCGGCGTCATCCTCATCACCCGAAGTCTCAGCGCCGTCTGACTTTCCACCTGCACTGGCGGCATTCCCGTCATCCACGACCACAACCACTTCTTCTGCGGGTTTGGTCGCATCCGTGACAGGTGCATCGCTGTTGCTACTGCTGGACTCCTGGTCACCAGTGGCGTTCGCGATGATCTCCTGTTTGACAGAGACGCCGTTGTCGTCGACCTCCATTGCTGCTGGCACCACCACTTCTGCCTTGAGTTTCTTCTCCTTCTTGATCGAGAAGCCCATGAGCAGCAAAAGCGCGTCGCGGTAGTAGACAAACTCCTGCTCAAACTCCTCAAAGCGCGAGGAGAGCTTGCGAAAGCACTGCAGCAGCGCATCTTCGCAATTCTCGAGCAAGTTGCCCAGGATCGGACTGAACGTCTGGCGCATCAGGTCCACGAGCAGCGCGTCTTGGCTCACACGCGCGTGGTTCTTCTGGGCCACGTCAGTCTTCTTGGTTAGCACTTCAATCGCCTTGTTGTAGATCGTCGTGACGTTGCTCAGTCGCTGGCGCTCGATGTTGATGATGCCCTCGAGCGCCGACTGGTGGTTCGATTCGCGCAGAATGCGCTCACGCACCTGCGATTCCTGAACGTGCAGCAAGTTCAAGTGCTCCACCCACGGGCTCTTCTCAGATCCTTCGGTCTTCGTAGAGATGCACACGTCGTTCTCGCTGATCTCCATGTCCGCAACTTCTTCGTCAGACAAGTAGAGATCCTTGATGAACTCTCCAGTCTGGTCATCAAGTGACAGCAGACGCCAGACCGTGTTGCCCTCTGCGAGGTCCTTGCTCTTGTCAGTTGGCGACGGCTCCTGAACCGCCAAACAAACCTGCCACTCGAAATCCTCAGTGTCCGTCTCAGCATCTTCCATCTCGACATCGTCAGTCTGCGCTGGAATGACAGCGTCTTCTGGTGCGCTTTCGTCGCCAGAAAGTACAGTTTCAGTCGCTGCAGCCTCCGGTTTCTCACTGTCAGCAGCAGCGACCACTACAACTGGTTCTTCTGCTTCGATGGAAGCGGAGATCAGCTCCTTCTTCACTTCAACCGAGTCGTCCGCAGTCGCACCAGGCGCAGGTGTAGGTGCAGGCTCCTCAGTTGAAACGGTCTTCGCAGCTTCTCCGGCTTCTTTCTGCTCTCCAGTAGGTGGTGCGGTCTCCGAAGTAGCCTCAGGGGATACGATTTGCTCAGTCTCAGGACTTGTCACTTCGACCGCTGGCGCTGTGTCTGATGCAGGCTCGGTCGGCTGCTCCGGAGTTTTGGTTTCTGGCTCAGCAACAGAAGTCTCCACCTTGACCTCTGGCACTGGAATTGAAGCTTCAGCAGCGACTTCCGCGCTGTTGTCTCCATCGGTCCCTGCTGCTGCTGCATCTCCTAATGGTGCTTCATCTGTTGGGATCACAACACTGACAGCAACTTCTGGTGCTGCTTCTTCGCTTTTGCTTTCTTCCTCGGTCTTCGTCACAGCCACATCGACAGCTACAGCAGGTTGCTCGGAGCTGCTCGTGGTAACAGCAGCGACTACTGCCGGTTCCTCCTTTGTGGAAGGCTTCTCCACCGCTTTGACAACCACGGGGGCCTTTACCTTGATCACTTTTCGCTTCACGTACTTCGCCTCGCGCAGGATCTTGGCAACTTCCGACTCCGTCGGCTCGGCTCCATCGGCAGTCATACCTGCTGCAGTGGCAGGAAACAGACCCAAGTCGCGCATGAGGTTCAACAGCTTCTGCTTCTCGTTCTGGCTGGACATCTGGAGACGCGCGCGGAAGTCGACCACGGCTTGCAGCTTCGTCTCAAATACACCGTCTTGGACAGCAGACGCGCCATCCTTCCCCTCAGTCATCACGTCGAAATGAGCCAGCTCGTTGATGGCGCTGATCAGTTTCAAGTGTCGCGAAGTTGAGAGCAGCTCCAGGATAGGGGCCGTGCGAGGAGGAGGCTGGATGGACGGATCCGCAGGGGTGCTCCCGGCGTAGATCTTGAGTTCTTCGATCATGAGCGCGATCGCGTCTTGGATCTGCGTCGTGCTCTCGCGCAGCTTCTGGTCCTTCTTCGTGAATTCCTTCTTGATCGCTGGCCCAGAGCCAAAGAGCTCGTCCTTGACGAGCATCGGCGAAGTCGACTGCTGTGAGTCGCCGTCGAGCTCCTCCAGTTCTGGCTTCACGGGCATCAGCGAACCCCACTGGACACGTTGCGACGCCTCCACCAGCTTTGCCGAGCGCTGCAACTTGGTCACCCAGCCTTCGAGCTTCTTGACTGAGAGATTGTACTTGGCGTGCTGGACACCCCGACTCGCAGAGTTCGCTAGGAGCGCATTTGAACCACCAGGAGACACACTGGAGCCCGAGCCGCCCTGGCGCGCTTTCTGGTGCATCTCCTCTTCGATCAGCTGCTTCAGCACTTCCACGCGGCGCTCGGGGAAGTTGAGCACGATCTGGTCGTGGCGCGCATCCTTTGCGCCGATCTCGCCGCCAAAGTACTTGAGCGCCGCCTTGTCGTACGCCATCGCGGCGTCCCGTGCAGTCGGGAACGTTCCCAGGTTCACGACTTTGCCGTTCACGTGGATCTGCGCATGCGCGTACACGCGATGGGTCTGAACACCGAGGTATTTCTTCGCAAGCAGTGCACCTGCGGCACCCGCGTTCGCAGCGCCACTACTTCCTGCTGCCTCTTGCAGCTTGCGTCGCTTCTGCACCGAATCGCCTGTCAGGTCATCTGCTGCATCCTGTGCGCGCTTGCCGCGGCCGCCTCTACCTCGCCCTCGTCCGCGTCCACGACCTCTGCCTCGTCCTGGAGTGGCGTAGTCGGACGTCAAGTCGATGGTCGTCACTTGGGGCGGAGTCGCTCTTGCCACCGACACGGGTGCAGCAGCAATGGGACGCGGCGCTGCTGCTACTGCTGCTGCTGTTACTGCTGCTGGCGTCGCATCAGGCTTGATGAAGCTGTCGTGCAGGTGCGGGAAGTTGAGCTGCGCGTTCTTTCCGTAGTACTGGATCGCCGACTTGTCGTACGCGTGTGCAGCCTCGATCTCGCTGCCAAAGACGCCCAGGTGCAGGTACTTGGACCCCTGCCAGAGCTTCGCCACGAACGGCTTCTTGATCCCCTTGAGCGTGATCTTGGACACGCCTCTGTACTTGGATTCACGGATCTCTTCGGCAGGAATGCTATCGAGGTTCGTGGGGCCAGACGCCGTAGTCGCAGTCTTCGTGGCTCCAGCAGCAGCAACAACAGCGGACCCACTCGCCGCTGGACTCGAGGTGGTATCTGTCGCGACTGGCTTGCGAAGAAGCGCCGCGTTGGCTTCGGTGCACTTTTTGCAGTAGAAGTCGCCCGACGGGATCTCCGTCAGCGGCGGCACGAGGCAATACGTGTGGTACTCGCCATCGCAGCCGTCGCACAGCAGGATGCTGTCCTGGTTGTGGTCGAGGCTGCAGACGACGCAGCCGTTGGTGTGCGAGTGGTGACCAGCCCTGCCGCTCTTCTGAAACATTCACAATTTAAATCAAACGACATGCCGTCAGTGTTCAAGTCGCTCGACACAGCCAGCATTACGCCCAAGAGACCCATGACTGGTAGCTTGCCACGTACACCAGCAGCAGGCGCCTTGTCGTTGTTCTTCTTCGCCTTGTCGCCCGCCCACATCGCGCTGCGTACAGTAGCTCCTCGTTTCCAAGAGGGCAAAGCGTCGACGCTTCCTTCTGCCTACAGCAACTGGCACGACAAGCAGACATACAAGCAAACAGTGAGTACTCGAGCGTAATACGTGTACACACATACACAGGCTCCTACAGGTAGGATACATACACGCACACACACACACGCACACCTTCCGTCCGAGTTTGGCTTGTTCGCGCGCGTTTGTTGCGCTCCTCCTTTCCCCCTCTCGTCCATCGTCCCTCCGCAAATCGATTGGGAGTGATTGTATCTCCTTCCAAAGGAGAGAGTTAATAAACCTCAGCGGAAGAAACAACCTTAGCACGTATTCCACCTTAGTAATGAGGTTTTGTGCTCCATTTCTGGGCATGGATCCCTAAACGCTCGTTCGGACGTGATGCACAGCGCTTTCCCAAGAAAGACGCGGAAATGCTGTTTGAAGATTCTGTCCACACTTCGCTTCAAACAGCCAAAACAAAAAAGTTGCACTTGCTTCTTGTATGGAAGCGCTTTGTATCGGCGATCAGTGGAAGCGCTCAACTCCCAAGCATGAGCCAAAGGCAAAGAAGGCACGCGACCGCCCGGGAGATCCGACGGCAGCGCGCGCGCGCGGATATTTATACCCCGACCACCAAGACGACCATGCTGCGCTCCAAGCGGCAGCGATCCAGTCAGAGCAACGAGCACTACGGTGGCGGCTCGGACGATGAGCTGCTGCGCATGAACCCGAGCCTGATGACGGAGCGCCAGCAGCTCGCGTTCCTGCTGCGCAAGACGGCACAGGACGCGTCCGCGAGCGACTCGGCGCAGTCCAGCGACAGCTCCGAGGACGAGTTAATACAGATCTTCTCCAAGCGCGCGCGGCGAATACAGCGTGCGTGTGTGGTGTGTATGTGGAGTGGACGTTGGCTCGTGGTGGTGGCTTTTTGCACTGACGAGCTTCCTTTTGTCTTGCCTTCCATGCTGTTCTACAGGAGCTGCAACGAGTTCGCCTCGGAGGAACAGTGCTACGAACAGTAGTAGCAACAACAAGAGCGATGGTGCAGCGATCAATCGCGGCCGCGGCCGTCCGCCCAAGAGCGCAGCCAAGCCGCAGCACGGCCACCATGACGCAGATGGCAAGACAGCGAGAGACGCGTCGCCAGAGAAGAATGCGCCGTCGGCAAAAGACAGGAAACAAGGGGAGCGACGACGACCGGCAGTTGAGAAAAGTGCAGACACCGAGGAAGATGAGGACCACTCTCCGAGCGCAAAGAAGCTGAAAGTGGCGACCGCGGAGGAACTGGCGAGCGGCGCGAGCAAGAGTGAGAAGAGCAGCCCGTCCAGTTCGAGCGACGTGCTGCACATGGAGACGTTCGAGAGCGACGCGTCGCCGTCCCACGCAGGCGATTTCTGGAGCCTGCACTGCGCGCTGTGCTGCGCCAAGAACGCGAGCTCGTCGCAGGACGTGCCACTCTGCGAGGCGCTGTTCCTGTGCCCGAGCTGCGACCGCAAGTACCCGACGCAGCGCGCGCTGGGACGAGTATGACAACCGAAGGTGCCTATTCCGTGAGAAGAAGGGGAAGACAAAAACAAGGACGTGCCTCCGAGAAGAAGCGACGAGCGCATGGAGTGACGCAGCGAGTGCGAGTGGAAGACAGAAAGAACGAGAAAAGGTAGATGTGCCGCCACCATCGCGCAGGGATAACAGACTGCAGCCACGTCTTACCAAGCAGTGCCTCTTGCCATTTCTATCGCATGCAAGTTGGACAACACGATCATCATTGCACGACCATTTTGGAGGTTGCGTGACTTTTTCAAACTCCCAAACGAAATTGCTCTCGTCCGCAGTCAACCAATCTCCCTGCAGATATAAGCAAGTGAGCATCGGCAGCTTCATCTCCCTGCGGACATACCAGCTTGTTTTCCCGCTTTCCAAACGGACCACGTTTTCCAAAAGTAACTTTTCGGCGAAGTTTGAGTTCAAGGTTCGAGCGGCATGAAAGCGAGAGGCGCTTCTCTCACCCTTTTGTCAAGCAAAAGCGACGTCAAAGCGAGGGACACGCACTTCAGGCCCGAGTGGCACCAAATCGAGGAGAAAAGAAAGGCTCGAGGCCTCGGCGACGTCGAGCGAGTTGCTGGACTGTTGTCGGAACGAGGGACGCGGGATTCCAGACTCCGACGCAGAATCCTTGGCTCAGATTCTAGGTCCAGCTATAAAAAGCGCCGATTTGAGCCGCGTCACTTGATAAGAAGCAGAGGAAAGAAAGAAGCGGAGCTCGACGTCCGAGCGTCTCCAGCACAAGCGAGCGAGCGACAGCGAGCAAAGAGAGCGAGAGAGGGCGAATACACAGAGAGACGAGGAGGAGCTACCATGTCGCGCGCGTTCCCGGCCGCCAAGCCCTCCAACTACGCCAAGATCTCCAACGACGTGCGTGCCTTCGTAGCTGCACGGCGACGACGAGAGACCGACAGCACGTGACTCACCTTTGTTTCTACTATTGTTATTGTTGTGTGCGAATGGCAGCCAGATGGAGAGGACGACTATGTTGCGCGCGAGCGAGGTCAGCAACAGGTGCGCTTGTGCGCGTGTATTGGCGCTAGCAGTGGTCACGCATTGATGCTGACGATGACGTTATGCTGTTTGCTGTGTGCGTGTGAACGAACAGGTGGAGCGACAGAAGCAGGATGAGAGCCTGGACGAGCTGCACACAGCAGTGAAGCGGCTGGGCGACATGAGTCTCTCCATCAGCACAGAGCTCGACTCCCAGAATGCGTACGCCTCCTTCTGTTCTGTTCTGTCAGGTCATGCGTTTGGTTTTCTAATTGCTTTATGTGCATCTGTGTATGAAATTGCAGCATGCTGGACGACCTGAACGAAGACACAGACAAGGCGTCCGAGGCGCTGCAGGCCGTCACAAAGAAGACAAAAGAGCTCATCGAGCAGTCAGGTACGCCTTTGTTGAAGATTGACTGCGCCGCTCTCACCAGAAGCCTAATGGACTTTCATGTTGCTTGTGCTATTGTGTTGAGCAGGGGGCATGAAGAACTTTGTGGTAATCATCGTGCTCGTGCTCGTGTTGCTGCTGCTCACGTACCTCGTCATCATGACATGAGACGGAGAGGCTCGCGTACAGACAAACAACTCAGCCAGATGCCCGTCGTCTCGCCACCGCAGCAGAAGCAGTGACAAGCGGCAGCGACAGGTGTCTGTTTTTGCCATCGTGTTTATATTTCCCATCATCAGCACTGGCTTAAATATATCAGCGTGCTGCTTATCTACGCTGTGCGTGCCTCCAGCGTGGCTAGGATCACGTCTCTACTTGCGATGCTGTATTGCTATGGGTTTGTCGGACGTTGCTTGGCGAGCTGACAGATGGTGACATGGCGAGAGACCGACAACGAGCAGCTCTTGAGCTCAACCAGAAGATTCGGAACGCTTTGCCGGGACCAACGGTTCATATCAACAACGAACTCGCACATCAGTGAGCGGGTAGGGATGGAAAGGTGTCATATTGAAGCGATGGTCACCGGTAAGAGCTTCTTTCGTTGTCAGCTTTTGCAGAGGTCTCGCATCTTTGCAAGCGTCCAAAGCTAAGAAGAGTTCGGACTTTTGGGTTGTTTCACCATTTCCGAGTTCCCGGTGGATTTAAAGACACTGAGACTACACACACAAGCGGCGTAGAAGACCGAGGAAAAGCTCGACACTGGTAAAAGTGTCCGTCCAGGAAGTGCTCTCTCAAGACCGCAAAGCCGAAGCTCACTTCCCGTTCGTGTATTAGCCCCTCGAGTGGCTGTTTCTTTGGCTTTTGTTCACTTTGGTGCGGCGCGTAAGGGTCTATTGATCTTCACCTAGGTGGACAGCAGCAGCTCGCGCGACCCAAGCCACTCTACGATTGCAGTAAAGCGACTTGGCAAAATCTACGAAGAGCTCTCGCAGAAGACCCCGCTCTGTCCTTCTGGACACACGCACTGCTCGAACGCGCAATGACCGGCGCCGCAGAGCGAGATGACGTCGCAGAAGCTGCGCAAGTAGGCGCGCAGCACCTGGCCTGGAGTGACCGACGCTGCGTCACCACAGACAGCAGCAGCGAGAATGCCACCTGACATGCTCAGGCAGGCGAGCGTCTTGCGGCTGCGGAAGCGCTTGGTGACCCAGTCGTAGCGGAACTGCTGCTCGCTCTTGGTGGCGTCGCAAGGCACTCCGTTGATCGCGGCTCCGCCAATTGGCGGTAACAAGGCGCTCGCCCCACGCGCTGCTCGTCGTACTACTGAAGGCGGCGCTGGTGCTGGCCACCGCCACCCTGTGCTGCTGCGGCGCGACCAGTGCGATGGCGATCTCCTCCATCACGTTCAAGCACCGGTGCGCACACGCGGTCAATATATTTGAGGGGTGTCGCCATCGGCTCTTGACTCGAGCAGCCTTCGCATGCCGAACTGGAAGAGGTGCAAACTGTCGACGATTACGTGGACCACTTTCGCTGAAGTGGACGGAAATGGTTGATTCTATGTGGTCCACGTTACTAACAATGGTATTGGAGTTTGGTTATGCTTTCAGCTGGAAGCATTCCACTCGCTCTTCATAGAATCCATTCTTGCGTAACATCCAGCTGTTTAGAATGCTGCACTGAAGCAGTCCAGCAAGTTTCAAAGCGCATTTGCTCACGCATCTTGGTCATCCATCCAGGTCATTCATTCGAAAAGCCATCATGGGTGCATACAAAATGCAAGTCTCATTGCCAATCCGGAAATGGTGCGTCGACTCTCGCGGCTGTCGCTCACGGGCACAAGGTCCACGCCGTTAGGACGGCGGCTCGTCGCTCGAGTGGTACGCTCCCAGACAGTCCTCGTGCGCGCAGATGGCGTCCAGGCAGCTCACGGCGCCCACGCTCGCGTTGCGGAGCTGCAGTGGGAAGAGATCATGAGGTCCACGTTGAAGCCGCTCTCATTCTGGATGACGGGGTGAGGGATGGGAGAGAGCCGCACTGTTTGTTCAGCGTGCTGGATAGAGAGCGTCGTTGTGTGTGCATGTGGTCGTTACCCTGGCAGGCTGGTCCCAGAGCTCGTACTACGTGATGTTGGTCGCCTTCTCCGCATAGAACCTGGGCTCTATGCTCAACAAAACACCATGGCCAGCTATGAGTCCAGTGTCCTTTGCATCCTACCACCGGGCAAGAGAGGAAACGGCCCGTCCAGTACCAAATGCACCATGCAACACTTCCTCCTGGCGTTCATGCTGCCATCGTCAGTACGACGCGCAGCGAGCGCTCGTTGCTGCTGGCGGTGGCCGTCGTGGTGCGCATCGTGGTCAGACGGTCAGTCAGCGAGCGATACGGTCGGAAGCCTCCGACTCTCGCGGGGTAATCAAGTGGATCGCTCGCTCTTATTCAGGCGAGCGAGAAAGGCCTGCGCTCGCCCCAAACTCCGCTGCTTGCTTGGCTTGCTGGACGGGCATCCATCCATCGAGCGAGCGCCTTCCCATGCGTAACATCGCCAGCCAGCCCGACACCGTTCTTTCCCGGCGTGCTGCTGTCTTTTTGCTCCGTCAATCCAGTTCCTTCAACGAGCGCAGCTGTTCTTTTCTGCACGCCACAAAAGTATGTGTCCGAGTCCCTTTCTGTGAGGGACTTTGAGCTTGAGCGAGGCGTGTGTGTACATATTTGGGGCAGCCAGGAATGTGTTCTCTGGGTGGTTGTTGGAGGTTGCGTGAAGGTCGCGCGAAGGTCGCACCAACCCGACCCATCGCCTCGTTGTGGGCTTTTTTCTTCTCTCCCCAGAAGAAGTTGAAGCTCGATTTCAGCCTTCCGAAAGGGATGCACGAGCGTATGCTTATGCGAGCTTCGTATGCTGCCGTTCATAAGCGATAGACCGCCTATCGTATTGAACATGTGGATACATTCTCGGGTTGTGAAGGCGGTCTATCCGTAAAGGGGGTTGTATTTGTTGGATGTATGCAAAACAACATGGATAGATCAGGTCGAACTGGCGAGCCCAAAAAAAGCGAAACTGGGGTCCACATGGCGGCCAGTGTGGATTTCGCCACCAGACCCCCTCGACCGAGCAAGAGCGAGCGAGCAACTCCGCGCGGAACGCTTCGCGGTGGCGGCGGCACGTCTCAAGATGCTCTGTGAGCGAGCGCCAGTGCGCTGAACCAGCGTGTGTGTGCGTGGGCGCATGCGCGTGTGGGTCTCCGGCTTGCGCGCGCGTTCCCTCCCTCCAGTCGCTCCTCTGCGAGTCGTCTCCTTGCGTCGCAAGTCAATGGGTCGGCCGTCCAAGCAGCCAGCCAGCCGCATTGCGAAGATGGCAACGAGAGAACTATCTCGCTCGTTAATCACTCGCAATCTCCATGCGCGCGGATCGATTTCAAGCACGGCTCTCGCGCACTGGCTTCCCTTCTAATACTATGCCTGACCAAGCGCGCGCGCAAGTCCGTCGAGACGGCAAGTGACCACCACGTTCGAGGAGCGACCGACTGAGAGGCTCTTCGCGCTGTGGGAGCTCATCGCGCACTCACTCGCAAGGACGACGCTGGCGTGCTGCCGGACACAATCTCCCGCAAGTCGCGTCGCTTCTCGCGAATCGTCGTCGTGTTCGAGATCAGACCGGGTCGGCCCGTCGTCGCTTGCAGTACCGGCATGCGTCGGTCGCGCCGGCTAACGCTGCTGTCGCTCGTCCGTGCTCGCGCGCTTCAAGAGTCCCAGCGCGTGCGGACATGTTGTCAAGATCGCTCCGAATCATGCAGCTTTCGCAGAGCTCTCGTCGTGCTGACGCCGTCGCTTCGCTCAACTCGCGTGACCGCAAAGCCAAGCCCAACGCAGCCTCGAGCTCGTCGCGCATGTCATCCCGCGCATGAAGAAGACAAGTGCACGCGCTGCGCTGCTCATGAGTGTCTCTTCATAAATACTTTTTATTATGTTTGTTAAAGTTTTCTAGTTTTTCTGTTGCCATTGCCGCGGGGAGGAGGACTGGGGGCCATTTACAATGAATACTTCGACTTCTTTCCATAACAATACTTTTTTTCGGACGACGATGACTCTTTCACGCGCTTGCGAGACGGCTTGGCGTTTCCCGACAACTTGTCAGCACTTGAACTATTGTTGCCACGCGGAAAACTATCCATCAGAGACGCCGGGATGCTCGGGACCTGCGCCGTCTCCCGGGGGCTCTCCTCGCCGTCCTTGTGAGACTTCACGTCGTGATCAAAATCGTGGTCGAATGGCGACCGGCCCTGGCTGCCGCCGCACTCGGGGGACGTCACGCACAAAGCCGAGTCCATCGGAGATGACACGGTCGCAGAGTGCTCGGTCTCGTCAAACTCCAGGTCGGCAAACATCGTCGCCGGACTCTCGACTCGCTTTGGTGGGTGGTAAATGTAGACTAACTTCGACAACCCCGCTGGCAGAACCTGCGTTCTGATGTACGGCTCCGTGTACGCCTCCAGCAAGTGTCGTGCAGCATCTATAGAAGAGGCACAGCAAGGTTGTTTAATACAGCCGAGAACCCACAAGCAATATACATGCCAGCACACGCGAATGTACCTTGCAAGGTAGGGACTGGCGTCGACAAGACGTTCCACCACGGCTCGCCTTCCGCGGTGCAGAGGTCCTCAGGGACGTAGCTCTCGTAGAGCCCAGCCAAGTACACCGCCCCAGCAGCCAGCTCCATTGCTTCCAGACGAAGACACGCAAGCGTGTACGCGCTGTCGTTCAGGAAGCTCCAGGCGACTTGCTTGATCTTCCCACTCAAAGACTTCACGCCTTCTTCCGTCAAGTTCTGAAGGCGCACCACCTTGTCCACTTTCTCGTTGATGTACTTGTACGGGTGCGACAGCGTAAGCTCGTACGCGAGGGCGTGCAGGACCACGCCTTCCATGGAGATGATCTTGCCAGCAATCACTTGAGGGTCGTGCTTCTGGATCGCGAACACCTGGTCCTTCTCCACGACCTTGCGCACACCAATGTACTCCTTCGCGATGTACCCGATCTTCTTCAGGGACTCCTCCGCCTTCGAGCCCAGCAGAACGCACGCGGCGGCAACCAGGTACTTGTCGTAACGGACGAGCGACTGACGCATGTAGAAGCGGTGGAGGAAGTTGGCGGCACTGATCTGCGCCAGCTTGGGCAAGTCGAGTGCCTTCGACATCTTCTCGATGAAGTCACACGCCTTGCGGCGGATGATCAGCTCGTCCACGTATTTCATCCCATCGCGCTGCGACGGGGTGGACCGCAGCTCCTCCTGGGTGAAAATCCAATCGTTTGCCATGGGTCTTGATCTGAACACGAGACACACACAGCGAACCCATGCACATCCAGCGTGAGGAACAAGCGCTCGAGGGGGATTCATTACCATGGGACATCTTTACGCCACACGCACCGTTTGCTTGTCGATCGATCCGAGTGATGAAGAGGGAGAGAAACGCGGTTCGCACTCTTCGCCAAAAAAAACCGCTGTTGCTTGTGTTTCAGCGTCGCCCGGGTGTCTGCTGCTCGTCGAGGGGATGGATGGATCGAGCGGGAGATGGCGGGGCGCTGAACGTTCGAGAGGCACTCACGTGTGGCACGTCTCGATGCTCTCAGACAGCGGTAAAAAAAAGGAGCGGCGAAGAGGCTGGTGTGTGTGTGCTGGTGATGCGGGGGAGGAGGAGGAGGTCACTCGCGTGTGGTGGTGGTGCCTGCTGTCGTTCGTGCTGTTGGCGGCTTCTCTTCCTGTCGTCGTCGGCGTGCTCGTTCGTTGCTCGTCGTCGCGCGCGCTTTCCTTCCTTCTCTTCTCTTCCACGCGGCGCTCGGCGATTGAAAGCTTTCAGATCTCGTCTTCTCGGCGCAAAGGGGGGGAGAAATCGAGAAGAATTGCCAAAGAATTGAAAATGAATTGCGCACGACCAAACGAATGGCGGAGAAAGACGGGTTGAAAGCCAGCGACTCGACGGATGGCACGTGGGGACGAATAGCAGATTCCGAGACAAATGCGCTGAGAAGTGGAGCCGACCCCCCTTCTTCAACGTTTGGGCGGAGAATTTTCCAGACTTTTCTCGTTTCTATTTGGGGAGGGAAGCCGCCACATCATCTCTCCTCGCTTGCGGCGTTTTGCCTGCGATCTTTCCAAAACAAGAGGATGGATGACAACTCGCTCCCCCTCTCTCTCTCTCTCTCTCACTTGCGTCAGTTTTCACGGAGAGAGACAGGGCGAAGTCAGTATAAATTGGGAGCATCCTGGAATTTGGTAAGGTTATACGTGGCGGTGCAAGTACAGCCAAGACTCTTACACATACTGAACGACCAGCACGAAACCGGCTCGACCAGCTGTCCTTGCCGGTTGCAACACGGTCACGGCACGGCTACAATATCGGATTCGACGCCCACACTATCGGATACTGCAAGATGAAGCCGCTCATGGGGCTCAATTGAACAAGTCCACGCTGCATCACGCTTCTCTTCCAAAGCACCGACCCAAGCGCAATCACTTCACCAACTCACCATGACGAGCCCGAGTAACGCAGTAGACGTCGAGTCGCTCCTCGCGGCGGCGGACGACGTGCTGCTCCAGTACGAGCCACTCGTCCTTGGAGACGCTGCGAATGCCTTTGCGCGCGCATCCGCGTCGTCCTCGTCGCCTTTTTCGTCCTCCTGCTCGTCGTCGTGGGACGAGTCCATCGGCCTCTTCAGCATCGACGCGGACGATGGAGAAGCCGCCGCCGCCCTGCGTCCACTAACCGAGTCGCTGAGTGATGTCGTAGCCGCGAACAGCGGACGTGTGATGGTATCCAGCAGCAGACTTCCAGCAACGACGACAAGTGTGGCCACTGTCAGCAAGCACGACACTGTGACTAAGCCCGATCGAAAAGCGAGACGACGAGCGCAGGCGGCGTCCAGCTCGGGGCGCTATCGCCATCGCAAGAAGGTGCGCATGTGTCCGGATGGAAATGCTGTGCAGGTTCTTCTTGGCTCTCACCAGCGTCTGTCTGCCTCGTTTACTACATTAGCTTGAGGAAGGTCTCCTGATCAAAGAAACAGCGTACCTGGGTTCCCACTTGGCGCTCCTACGGTCCAAGCAGCAGTGTCTCCAGCAGAGCGAGACAGCTGCGCGATGGGCTGAGGCCGCGATGGCCGAGCGTCGCCAGCTGCGATGCGCCAAGACCCAGAACGAGCAGCTGCGCAATGCGCTGTTCCTGCAGCGCACTTTTCTGCGGAACCTGAAGGGGATGCTCGCCAGTCCGAGCTCCGCGCTCTCCATGGAGCTCAACCTGCACCAGTTGCTGCACTCGTACTGCCGTCTTGGAACGAGTGCCGACGCGAGGATACGAGTCTGTGAGGCCATGTGCAGTGATGCGAAAGTGGACTTTGCGATCCGAGTGGTGCTGAGCGAGACCGGTGCGATCCAGTGCAATGCGCCGTCCGTCTCTAGCTTTCGCGTGCAGTCGTCGGAGCATAAGGTCGGCGCGACCGTGAAGGGCGTGTTCGCCTTTGATGCCGTGGACGTGCGTGACGCGTTTGCGTCTGCTGTCAAGGCCGTGCACGCGAGCGGGAAAGAGTGGCCGCAACAGACGCTGGTCGACGCTGCCGCCGTCACGGACCCGCAGATACCGAGCAGTGAGTACGGGGTAAAGACTCTCCGCTTCCGCAGCGAGAACTCGGGCGACGAGCTGGTCGTGGAGTTACGCACTCTCAGTTGCGTTCGCGTCACGGATGAGTGCTGCGTCATGTTGACGGACTGTGTGGACGTCGATGAGCTGTACCCGTTGGCGTCACGAGACAGCGTGAAACAGGACTGCGTCGCCGTGTAAGTCATGTGGTCATACTCTGTGAAACTGTGTGATTGGGGGCCATTTAGACTGAGCTAACTCCGCCTGTGCTGTTGACTGTGATGCGAAACGATACTGAAGGACCCTGGTTCGGCGGGAAATCTGTGACGATGGCGTCGAGCGTGTGGTCTGCCGAATGGTGTGTACGAAACTGCACTCGTGCGAAGACGCGTCGCTACTGGGAACCCGCGATGCTTCGCAGTTCGCACGTTTCTCTGAATGTGGATTGCGACTCTGCGGTTCGGGGATCTTCAGCAACATGAAGGAGTCTCTGGAGCAGGAGCGACCAGTCGCCGTTCCGCTGTATGCTTCGGTCTAGCTACGAGGGGATCGGTGTCGTCGTGGGCTTGCCTCGACACAAAGCAATTCTATGACAGCTGCCTGCGAGCAAGGCAACTGCGAGTGTTTGCGGTTACGAGGGCGATCATGCAGAACGTTGAACCAGGACTCGACGAGCGCCACACATACACAGAAATCCAGTGTGGTGATTAAAGCTCGTGAGCGATCTCTGGAGACGTCGAAGTTCCTTGAAGTCGCTGCTCGATTCATCACTGGCTGCAAAGTCGACGCGTCCTTGCGGGATCAGCGCTCGGCTCAAAGCGACGCATAGTACGCGTCGTTATTAGGTGCGCGAGTGCTGTCGTGGCCAGTAGCCTGTTGCCGCAGAAGTCTTCGTGAAGCAGTCGGATAGTAATGAAGCGACGCGTCAAGCACTCTTTGAGTTCGCTCCACCTGACTTTGGTCAAGAATTTGGAGTGTCTGATATGGCGTACAGCAAGTCAGGTGGCTTGAAGCAGATATCGCGAATCGTCTACTGGATCAAGCCACGCCTCTCAAAGATACAGCAAAGAAATATGTATTTCGCGTACAGAGTCTGTCGTGCGTCTGCAGTGTCGAGACCTTCACACAAGTTACGGCAATTGCTCACAAGAACCGCGATCTCTACTCGCGCGAGCGACGCTTACACGACGAAGAGGTGGCTTCAGCATCCTTCGCGACCTCCGGCTTCTTCGTAGCAGTGGTGGCAGCAGGCTTCGTCGTCGCAGCGGTGGTGGCAGCAGGCGTCGTGGTGTTGGTCGCAGCTCCGCCAGCACGTGAAGCGTCGCCTTTGATCGGCACACAGCTCACGTAGACCTGGAACGGCGAGACGTGCGTCGCGAGCCAGAAGAACGACAGCAGCTTCTTGCCCTCGCACTTGGCCTTGTCGTACGTCATCTTGTTGCCAGACGCCTCCCAGACCTTGCAGCTTGGCGTGAAAGGCATCACCTGCACGTCATCACACCAGGCTTCACACGGTCCCGGGTGCTGGAACGTCGGGCTCGGCCACGCGAGCTTGTCCGGCAATGGCTGAGGAGTGCCGTTCGGGTCCGTGTAGCCGCACGTCGTGGTACCACCCGAGGGTTTGCCGTCGTAGACGCCAGCCTGCTGGTTGGCCATGATCCACGTCTTGAGGCTCTTGAAGCCGTTCGCCTCGAAGTTGGTCGCGAAGTTCTGGGCGTTGGCGCGCGGCGGGTTCTTGTCGGCAGAGACCCCGTAGGCCCAGTAGTTGGGCTTCGTCTTGGCTGACGCGATGAACGTTGGTGCTGGAAGCGCCAGGCGGCCGTGAGCATCGACGGTCGGGAGCGTCGCACTCGCGAGGACTGTGGCCGCGACGAGCGTCAAGGTCTTGAGGATCGCCATCGTGTGCGCTGCTTGAGGAGAAAGTGAAAGTGAGTACTATCCACGAGCTCTGTGGTGCGGAGTGAGTCTTTCGCCCTCTCACAAGTTGCTCAACGGTGGCTGGGCCTCCACGAGCTCCGGTGACTATTCCGAGAAGGCATCTGGTGCAGGCTGATGAAGTCGGTCTCCCGCACGGTGTTCACAGCCTCCGTGTCGAAACGCCCTTCGAGCTGTAGAAGCTGCTCAAGATACCCGACCACCTGCCGCACTGGAACAAGTGAGGACATGTTTCGTTGTGTTTCCGGAGTGTCCAGTGCTGTTCAGTGTGTCAATGAGTTGATAATTGCGAACGACAGTGCCCAAAGATACCAGTTGTATTTCGTTTTGCGGCATAAAAGTAGTCGACAAGTAAAGCGACTGGGTCTTGACATTCAAGGTGAACTGTGTATAGCGTTCGTCGCTCCTCGGGCAATGTTTACTTTTCCGATGGTAGTTTTCGGCCGCATTCTTTGATGATGAGCTCCAGAGAACTAAACACCGCACGTGGAAAGCTCCGTCGAAGCGCTGCTGAGCTTTGGCGCGAGACTCCCCGAGACCAAACATGCAGTCTGTTGCTGCGGAGAACTCCGTGGGCTGAAGGGACACACCGAGAAGCTCACAACGTCAGCCGTTATGGAAATGCTCGGGGTGTCCAGAGCACGACCGAGCACGAAGGACAATGGGCTTTGAATGGAGAGAGCAGGCAAGCTGATGTGTACTTCGAAGTAAGCGTTCGCGAAGGACACTGGTGCCAGGGTGTCTCGCGAATAGCGTGAGAGCGGAACTCAGAGTGAAGAGATTGTTCACAACGAGTCATGTTGCGAGCAGCTCCACCCAACTTTTCGAAAGGATTCATTGTGTATTGTCGCTGTGGAGAGTTACTATATCTTGGCTGCTAAAGCGAGCACAGTCAGAAGCGCTGCAACAGCTTCGTTCTGGGTGGGCGGATCCAGCTGAGCAATCCACCGCGCTTCTAGACCAACTTCGTGTGCTTGCCTGGGACCACGAAGCACACTCTGTCCTTTAGAAACTCGTCCGCAAGCAAGATCGCGTGGAGCTGCTCGCCGTGCTCGTGGAAGTGACCCCACGACTCAAAGTGCATAGGAACCATGAGCTGCACGTCGAGTTCGCGACAGAGCTGCGTCGCTTGCTCGCCGTTCATGGTGATGAGGAGCAGCTTACCATCCGGACGAGGCACAGACGCCGCGCCGAGGTTCAACAGTGCGAGCACGACGTTGAACTTCTTGCGCAGTCCCTTCGACAGCTCCTCGGTGTAGATCGTGTCGCCGGAGAAGAAGACGACGTTCGGACGGCCGTCTGGTGCAATGCCGAAGGCGTCGTGCTCGATCACAAAGCCCGTGCACTCGCCGCCTGGAAGATGCTCGCAGGGCGTGCCAGTGATCTTAAACGACTTGCCCTGCAATACGAGCGTAGTCGACTCCCACGGGCGCAGCGCTTGCACTCCCGGACGCGGCGCGAGCTTCTTGGCGCCGTCCACGGTCGTGAGCACGTGACGGCCGTTGAGCAGCGTTCTCCCGAGCGTGTCGAGGTTGTCTGGGTGGTCTTCGTGGCTCAGGAGGATGGCGTCGATGGGCGGGAGCTCGCTCAACTGCAGTGCTGGACCGTCGGCGTTCCTGAGCGTCAGTGTGCTTCCTTGGTACTCGCTGCCCGCAGGGTCAAAAACCGGGTCTGTGAGGAAGGTGACACCGTCAATCGTGAGCAGAGCGGCGGCTGTGCTGATGTGCGTGATGGAGACGGAGCTCTTGAACTCGGCTGGGATCGGCATCACTGCTGCGTGTTCGGTCGAGAGAAGAATGGGGGGTGAGAGGTCGAAGAGAAGTTGTATAATGATAATGGGAGACCCACAAGTGCAGGTACGTCATCTGCATACGGAGGAGGTGGTGATCGAAGTGTTGTTGTTCACGTTTGCTCGGATGGGTGACGAAGGCCATCCGAGTGTGTTCGCGTGTCAGCACGTTGACAGGCGTGGGTGACGTGATCACTCGTTCGTTTGACCGATTTGACGGGACAGTTTACGTTTAGGGTTTACGTTGAGGGTTTTACGTTGACTGTTTTACGTTGAGGGTTTTACGCTGACTGTTTTACGCTATATATATGTCCGGGCCGATGGACGTTCATCAGCGGTTTTGGGCTACCGCGAAAGCAACTGTAAGGAGGGTTTATGTAGTATATAAAATTTGCCGCCATGGATCGGTCACCGCTAATGCCGTCGATCTGACTTGGTTGTTGTAGGGGACGCTAACCGCTCCTAGATAAGCGGGTTTTTATGAACCAAAAAACCTGCTTGTCTTCTGTTTTGCGCTGGCAT
>JAASFQ010000369.1:0-25870 GCA_023333845.1 Globisporangium polare | reverse complement strand
CTGGCAATGGCGGAGCGCATGCACATGATGCTTGCACCACAGACCAGCGCACTTCAAACGAGCGGATGCCGATGTACACAGTCCTAGGAGTTCTATCGACTGGCAAGTACGCTCGCCTTGCATCGCTAGCTTCACCATCCCACCACGTAGGATATTATGCGTTCACAGTGACGACGCACTCAACGCTCTTTGTCATCTAACGGAGTTCGAGAGGCGTTTGCACGTGCGTTTGGGATGCACAGAGCGTGTCTTGGAATCGAGCTGATGCGATCAGCAGTTTGTTCGTTGATTGCTCGACAAAGGGGTGCTGTGGCCGTTTCGAAAGGAAATTTGTGAGCCTGCAACCTTTCCTGTTTTAGAATGTTCGCGTCGAGCGTCGAAGGGATCTGAAATAACAAGGCTGACAAAAACAAAGTGGTTCCGGACGTCCAGCTCTTTTATTCGCTTCGTTTTCTTTCAGTGAGGGAGATAAACAGGTGCTTGAAAACCAGCTCAGTTTCCAAACGGGTAACCCTCTTTATGATAGCTTGTATTGAGTGGATCCCTCAATACGGAGTTGGAGCTGCAAACGCGGCCTCACTGCTTCGTTCCATTCTGCACTTTGACATGCGCGCCACTCCAATAAATAAACTAAAACTACATCACGACGCCTCCTCCAGCTCTCCGGCACGACACGAAAGCATGGAGGCGGGTATCTCTACTACACACTACCGCCCACACTCACTCACTCGCTCTCTCTCTCTCGCTGTGCACGCACTCGCCGTCTCTGCGCACCGCACGCTCACATGATAGCGCAGCGCATGCGGCGGCCCACGCGGCCCTCGACGCGACCACCAATGTCCGGCCGCAGCCGCAGCGCCTCCTCGTAGATCAGGTTCGCGCGCCGGCGCCGGCGCCACCAATGCTGCAGCAGCACCACGGCCTTGTGGTCGATGCGGTCCTGCTCTTCCAACGGAACAGAGCCCGGTCCGTACATCGTGAGCAGCCCGACACCCGCCGGGTCGAACACGCGCGGCTTGCGCACGATCACCTTCGTCATCGTGCGCTCCTCGGCCGCGTCGAACGAGTCCACCTCCTCGATCACGGCACGCTGAAAGCCGATCAGGTCTTCGTCGAACGCCTTGCGCTTGCTCTCCGGCACGATCGGCGCCAGGACCGCGCCGATGATGCCTGTCGCACCCGCCACGATCTCGTAACTCGCGCTGATCGTGTTCATAGCCAGCGACCGCACGCCCAGGTACGTGCCGCTAATGAGCTCCACAGGACTTCCAGACGCGAGACCACGTGCAGGCAAGCGCACAAGCTCGACGAGGCCGTGGCCGAGACGATAGACGATCCGGAACGGGTTCGCGTACACCGAGACCGTGTGCAAACCGCTGAGCACAAGGATGACCGCCTGCTGCTGGTACCGCCGCGTCACCTTCTCGATCACACTCGCCTTGGGCTCGTACAGGTGGTTAAAAGTCAGCTTTGTCAGGTACAGACGGAAGTCCTTCACGTTCGACTCGGGCAAGTACACTGCAAGCCGCCTTCCCGACGGCCCGAGCGTCTTGATGTGGCGCCCGCCGTTGAGCTCCATGCTGAACTTGATGCGGATCGACTCAATGTTGAGCTCCTCGATGTAGATCCCGTCCGTATTGACTGCGCCGTTCTCGTCGCTGCTGCCATTCGCGCCACCGCCGCCACCGGTGTTGCCGGCTGAGCCAGGCCCACTACCCGCGTAGTCCAAGTTCGTGTTCACAATCTCCTCAAACGTGTGCTGGCTCGTGAGTCCCTCGAGCCCCTGAAAGACGCTGATGAGGTTCACGACAAACTTCTCGTCGGTCGAGATCTCCACCTCCTGCATAATGAGCTCGATAAGCTCGTAGTGCACCACTTCGCCCGCATTGCAGCTCGAGTTCCAGAGCATGCGGAACTGCACGACGCTCAGGTTCGTCGTATCGAGCTGCTCGAAGATGCCGCGGTACCGGTAGTTCAACGCGTTACGCCAGCGGTCGCGGAGCCGCACTGAGACGCCCTCTTTCACCTGGTGCACCTTTGGTCCCAGGACGACTTCGGCGTCCATCTGGTTGTCCATCTGCAGGTTCCCAAGCGAGAAGATGATCTCGCTGCTACCTCCGACGCGCGAATACAAGAGCCCGAGGCGCTGCATCGACAGGTACGCGACTTCGACCATGTTCGAGTTGGCATTGTGGAGGAACGACATGCCGATGCTCGGGATCGACAGCCCGACGTTCATAATGTTCGTCGGGTCAATGTGCTCGCGCACCGACGTGCGAAACTTCAGCGCGACTTGCACTTCGCCGATAATGTCGCCAGTCTCCGGATGCCGCATCTCCCACCAGTGGCCCTCCCGTCTTCCCAACGACCGCTTTGCCTGCTCGCCATTGTTGTACGACCACGCGAGCGACCGCTTAGTGCCCACGCCAAAGCGAGTCCACGCCTTCTTTGGGATTCGGATCTCGACCATCCCCGAACTCTGCTTCAAGTTTCCGTCTCGATACGCGTCATCCTCCGACATCTCCGAAGACGCATACGATTGGCTCACGCGCTCGGCATCACTCAGATGCAAAGGGTCGTTCGCAATCTCATCTGCGTTGTCGTAGAAGACAGCGCGTCGCGGCAGGAGGGCGCCGCTATCTGGCGCCATAGCTCGAGTGGACGGCGAGCCCAGCGGCGTCTGAATCATCTCGAACGGTCCCGACTCTTCTCGTCCCATGGGGCTTCCTGGAAGCGCGATATCGTTCTGAAGCGGACCGCCGTCGAAGAGCGCGTCGTCGCCAACCTCAATTGATTCTGCCGCCATATCGCGCGTCAAGAAATCGGGATCCCTCTGGTTCTCGTAAAAGTTCAGCAGCAGCTTCTTCGGGCGTGACGTGCACGCAAACTCCATGTCCGAGTCAAAACGGTAGACGTGTGCAGTCTTCACCTCCTTCGACTCGACGGCAAAGGGCTAAGACAGACAACAACGCAAAAGTTAGTCAACAAAATACCACACGGTTGCAAAGCAAACGAATCAAACCTCACCGCTTGGTTGTCCGTCTCGATGAGAAACTCGGCCGACGAGTCCTGCTTCAGCGAGATGTCGTTCTTCAAGCGTGCAGCGATGACCTTGACTTCCAGGATGTAACTCGGCGGCGTGTCGATGCTGTGGTCGCGGAACACGAGCACGCGAGAAGACCTCTCGACGATGATCTCGGCAGAAATGCTCTTCAGCTCTTTGCCGAGCAACCAGAACTTCAGCCCATGCGTTCCTTTCTCTCGATCCAGGTTGGCAAAATCGTAGACGCGGGAGAACGGCGACGCGGAATGGTGCTGACCAGCAGCCACAGCACGACACGAGACGCGTCTGGCGCCGTCGGGCTTCACCCACGCAAACGGGACGTACTCCATGCTTCGAATGACTGCCATCTCGTCCGAGTAGTTCTCCTGGTTTACCAGCAAATCCGAACTCGACTCGTTGCAGATCAGGTACATCGGCGGATCATCGCGCATGAGCGTGACGACCATCGTAGCGCCCACAGTGCTGATGCGAACGCGCACTCGATGCATGTCGAGGTTGCTGCGCACAAATCCCTCGCGGTCGTAGCCGTCGCTCGTCGATCCCTTCCACGTCGGCGCCACCACTCCTTTCAGCTTCAACGGGAACTCCTTCTCTTCAACGACTGAAAATGGCCCACTCCACTCGGCGCCACCGTGGTTCATGCGGATGTACACCTCTCGGTTCGCACTCTTCGCCGATACGTCGAAGTCGAAGTGGCTCGTGCTGGACTCGCCGCCTTTCGTCGATGCCGGGAGCTCGACGACGCGGTCGTTGTCTTTCCCATTCTGTGAGACCTTGAACGCCGCGTTCGACTTGTTCACAAACACGAAGCGAGACGTGACCACGACCTGCGTGGTCCGGTGGAACTGGCCCATGGGTCGCTGAATCGAAATCCCGATCTCGTTTCTTGACTTTGGACCCAACTTGCTGCCAAACTTGAGCGTGATCGGCGCCTGGATGCCGACCACTGTCGAGTGGATCTTCTCAGACCAGCGAGACACCTCGTGATCAATGATCGTACTCATCTCGAACGCTTGGCCTGGGCAGTCCATCAGGCGTGGCACAGGACGCTGAGGCACGAGCTGAGGAGCGTGCAACACGAGCGGACTGATCTCGTCTGCGCATCGGAAGAGCATCGTCTGGACGTGCGACTGGTTGTAGATCCACAGCGAGCAGTAGAGCACGATGCGCGGGCTCCCATCGTCAGCGGCCGTGAAGTCCAGGCGCGAGATCACTTTCTTCGACTCCGTGTCTTCGTACTGGAACACCACATCCGAGCTTTGCAGCGACGGGATAAACTCGACAATCGGATCCCAGTGGCCGGTCGCCCCCAGCATCGACTTGACTCGCCGGTCCATCCCTTCTCGGAACACGCAATCTCCGAGGTTGATCGGCCGCGTCCAAATCGAATCCATCTCCGGCAGGCGAAGCAGCAGCTGAGCGTTCTTTCGGAACTCGTGCAGGTGAACCTCTTCGCCTGGTGAGAGCGATCCGGTCCGCAAGACAGTCTCCAAGCTTCCGTGCACGACGATTTTGTACTGAACTCGAATCGGAAGCGTGTTCTCAAACACCAAGCATGAGTGCAGGCAGATCTGGTGTTTTGTCGCGTATGTCTGCATCTCGCCTCCATCTTGAGTAGCATTCCCGCGTGTGATCACGTTCTGGTGGTCTTCTCGGTACACCTTCCGCATGAACGACATGATGTTCACGTAGAAGCAGTAGCCAGAACCACGTCCATCTTCCGGTTCGAGAATCATGATCGACGACCCCGCTGCTAACTGGTTGAGATCAGCGATCACAATCGGCTTACAGCCCTCGACCTTGATGACAACCGAATGCTTGTCGTCTCCAAACATGGCGCTCAAAGGGACGGAGATCTTGCTGTCGGTCATGAGCGTCATCGTCTTCTCCGGTGTCTGAATCATTCCGCTCTACAGAATGGTCATGGAGAGTGGGGCATCCTCAGTACTTGCACAGAATCTCATCAGCATCATGACAGCTGGAATGAATGGTTCTCACCTCGCCAGGCTTTAAGTCGGTCCGCAAGGTCCAGAACTCCATGTCGATGTTGGTGTCTACAGGAACAAGCACAAGGAATACCAGCAGTCAGTCATCATGAACACATTCTCCAATCACATATCGCTTGTCTCCCGTCGCTTACCGTTCTTCAGCTGAACAGGCGAGCTGAGCAACAGCACACGTCGAGATTCGTCGCGCTGTGCGACCTTGACTTCTGCGAGAACCTTGTCGCCTTGAATGAGGAACTTGCCAGCTCGTCGAAGAGGACACAGCAGACTGCTCCGCGTCGATCCGATCATCACTTCGAGCGCTAATGGTGGGATGTAGCTCCCACGCAGCCCCTCGGACAGCACCACGTTATCCTTCGATGAGTTCCCACTCAACGCCTGCTGCTTCTTCAATATTTTGGCCTTCACGTCCTTCGGCGCAACGATCTTGAGCGGATCAAAGACCAGGAATTGACCGTCTTTCACCTGCTCGGGCTCGTTCAGTCTCTCGTAGCGGGTATCTTTCGAGTTGCGCACGAAATCCAACGCGAGGAAGATCTCGCCCGTCGCGTTGCCGCGAACGTCGTGAAGTCGGTACCAGCGACTCAGCTTCGTGCCCATCGAGCCCATGACACTACCCGCGAGGTTGATCTCGACCGTCCCAATCGAGAACCACTTCTCTTTCGCTACAGACGAGTTTTCGTCCCTTCCGAGAGGCATTCTCATTCCAGGCGGTTGCGAAATCGGCACAAAGTCCTCCGAGTCGTCGGCGTCTTCATCTACTTCCACGTATTTGTTCGTCACGTGATCGAACACGAAGTTCCGCTTGCCTTTGTCGGTCGACAAGACGTCGATGCGCAGAATTGGCGTGACGCCTGATTGAGCGCCACCGTACGGAAGCGAGAACTTGTGGCGAAGATTCTCCAGCGTCTGCGCTTCGCGCGGATGCCACCACGGAAGCAGCATCACTTCCACGCGCACGTCGTGGAAGCGAGAGTACCCTGGAAAGTTCCAGCCGTCGCGGACCTCAACGTGCAACGTTCCAGCATGCGAGGTGTTCAGGTTTGCGAGTCGAATCGGCACGCCGAGGTTGTTCAGCACGCACACGCGACCGTCCTCCTTCTTGGCTTCTCCATCGGCAGCGACAGCAGCTGGCGTGCGCTTCTCGACGTAAAACACCTGTCTTCGACGGTTCTTGGCCACGCTGCTCAGCAAACGCACGAGCGCGTCCGTGAAGTTCACGTTCAGCCGCTGCATGGCACTGATCTCCATGGACGTGCCCGTGCCGCCTTCCTCATTTCTCACCTTGGCGTACGCGCGCCAGGGTTCGACGAACGGCTCCCAGTCAGCGAGTGCAGTGTTGTAGTAGCGCGCCGAGATCTCGAGACTTGCGTCCAACAGGTAGTCAAATGTGAATTCGCTCCTCGTTAGACCTTGCAGCTTCATGTCGCTCAGCGCAAAGTTCATCACTGGGATGTACGTGTCCAGCGCGACGACCGAGAGACTGCGCTTGATGACTTCAAACACCACCGAGTAGCACGACATCGTGATGCGATCGTGGATGCGGCCGATGCGCAGGCGAGTGCGGAAGAGCGTCCTGTGCCGCATCTGCTTGTCGTTGCCGTCCGGGAGAATCCCAAAGTACGCCTGGTAGTTCAGCAGCGGCGTGAACGACGACGCAGTGGATCTCGGACGCGGTCGGTCGGTCTCGTTGGAGATGAAATTGTTCAATCCAGCTGACGTCGCGGTCGAAATTCGGCTGCGGTTCGTCGGCGATCCGTTAAACGTTCCTCGACCAATGCCGCCACTGTTGTTGAAGCCACCGCTGTTCCCGAAACCCGAGTACATCGGTCGAAGATCCATGAGGTCGTTTTCGTTGAACGTGAACTGCATCGACTGCATGCGCTCGGTGGGAAAGTACTCGGTCATCCGCGTGCTGTTTCCTGATTCAAAATCGGCCGGAGAGGCGAACTTGGGGTCTTCTTTCTCTTCATCAGCATGACTATCGATCTTCGCCACCATCTCATCGAGATGCACGTCTTCAGCTGGCTCATCACTGTGTGTCAGCGCTTCCAACAGTGCGAAGAGCAGCTCGAGTCTTCGATCTGCTTCTAATTTCACTTGCCCGAGAGAGATCACGACGGATCGATGACAGTTTGGTCGTCGTCCAGACTCGTCAGCACACAGTTCGCACTCGAGCGGCACGTCCATCGTCATCTTGTGCAGCCGGAGATCGTACGCGCACCAGAACTTGTCGACCTGCGCCAAGCGAAGCGCGACTTCGTCCGTGAGTACAAAGAGCGCAGTTGGACCGAGATGCACTTTCAGGTTCTCCATCGACGTGTCCGCGCGGTAGGAGAACGAGCTCTTCTCAATCGATAGTTTCGCGACGCAGTGCGAGTCTTCGACGTAGGCTTCGAGCATCGGGGCTCGAATGTGGATCAGGAGCTCCGAGACCTTGTACCACAGCGCTGGATTCGCTGCTGCAACAGTCGTAGCGTATTCGTCAGAGTCTTTCGGTTGGTGAGGGTCCGTCCATAGAATGTCCAGGACATCCACCACTTCAAAGATATGATCCATCAAGATGAGCGGCATCGTCCATCCTGAGATATCGATGTCGATGTGCAGACCCTTCTTGACCACAAAGACATCGGGTGCAGTCGAGGCGCCACGGTACGTCACGCTCAGTGAGAGAAACTTCCCGCCCTTCATTTGGTCCGACCGCAGCTTCGCAGGTGTCAACACGCCATTCTTCAGGTTCAGGAACTCGTCGCCGATATGAAGAAAGCCGTGGTTGCTTGCCTTGCGGTGGTCCATTGCGCTTAGGTACTTGACACCAAGGAAGAGCCGAAATGCGGACTTCTCTGACTCCGACACTCGGTGCACGTCCGTGGAGAAGACCAAATCCGACACGCTGAAAGTGATCCACGACCCGCTTTCTTCGTACAGCTCGCCCGTCGGACGGTACGAGTCCGAGAAGCCGCCGAGCAGGAGCTGCTCCGGTGCAAAATACCTTGCGTTCGGAGCCAGTCGCGCTTTGCTGTACTCGTCCTCATTTCGAAACGACGAGCGCTCAGTGTCGTCGAAGAAAAACGAGTCTGCGTACACCGAGTCATAGTCGTCGTCATCTTCGTTCTCTGCTTCCAGGCTCGCTCGCTTTGCTGCATTGCGCGCGCTGTTTTCGATGCACACCTTCCACCTCTCAAGCTCGTCCTGGTCAGTCGAACTCAGCACCTTGACAAGCGTACCGTAGCTTGTCCAGATCTCCAGCAGACTGCATCGTAAATTGGCACCAGCAAACGGACCTCCACGCACATCTGGCCGCAGGATCACCTTGCTGCCGACAACTTTGAACTCGTCCAGCAGCTCCGCACCAGACCCATTCTCGTGCACCGAAAGCACTGAATCCTCGTCGAGATGACACCACGAGCGCCGCCAGCGACGGAATGCGAGCGTGTCGTCCCGCGTGAACAGCCAACCCATCATTTCATCTCCGTGGTAGTGCGCCCAGCGGCTCTTTGCCAGTGCGAGACGCACCATCTTGCGCTTGCGCACGATCGCACCACGGATGAAGCGCTGCACCACCACAATCGCACGCGTTGCCTTCGCCCAGTCCGGCTGAACTGGTACCGTGTTCTCATTACTGACCAACTGCTTCAGCAGCGCGCGGTACGATGGCTGACTCTGGACACCGCTTGGAGGCTCAACTTTCTTCGACGCACTGACGAAGAACTGGAGATGCTCCATCTTGATCTCGTACGAGTAGCTGCTGGTCGTTACTGCTGCTGCCGCCCTGTCATCTTCCACCATGCTTGTATTCAGCGAGCTCGTGGGCGCGTAGGACGACAATGATGCGGACTCCGAGCCCGACGGAATCGTGCTCAGTCCGGTGCCGATACTCGGATGGACGTAGCTGGTGTATTGCGTCGAGATGCTGCTGGAGAGCTCGTACCACTCTTCCAGCAACTTGGTCATCTTCGGTTCGTCGAACACGAGGATCGAGTCCCCAAAGTACAGCGACATCTTGGAGCCGTACGTAGACACGCGACCCCTAACTGCGTCTGGGTGCTCATCGTGGAGGCAGTTCATCGCGACCTTGATCGACGGTGCGCGAGGCGTCTCGTCCGTATCCAGACCGTGGTCGACCATACTCGAAGGATTCGTCACGCTCGATGCGATGCAGTAATTGCCGCTGCCATCTTCGTACACCATGTTCTGGATGTAGTAATCGAGCGCCGACACCTCATAGAGATGGTACGCGAACAGATCGGGGCCAAAGCCCTTGATGACGAGCTTGGGGTAGTCCAGCGTCGCCTCGGCGATGAGCTTCTTGGTCGCTGCGCGCACGAGACGGAACGAGAGCGAATCCGCAGTCAGCGACACCCTGGCGACCATATGCGACGGTGTCACCTCGGCAGCTTTCACCAACGGATGGCGGAATGTCAGCACGCGGCTTTCCTCCATGGAGTCAATGCGGAGCTGCAGGTCGGCGCCCGACTTGAACCGGAACTGGGACGCCAGCGGCTTCCCATCCACCTTGATGAGCAGCAATCCTGGTTTGATCGCTTCTTTCGACGCTGCCAGGCTCTTCTCGACACAGCGCTTCACAACCACGTCGCCTCCTACTGGTGCAGTCATGTCGAGAATGAGACCCGTGGGGCCTTTCGGGAACACGATACTGATCTCGGGGAGCGGGATCCCCATGGCGTCGCCCATCTCGTGCAGCAAACTCGCAAACGGCACGCTCTTCTCGCCCACGTCTTCCATGATGCTCTGGTTGCGCAGCGACATGATGAGCTCGAATGGGAACTGCTGCTCGATGAACGTCGCGCGCACCCACACGTCGCTCTTCTTCAACGCATCGAGGTCGTCGCGCTTCATCGCCATGATCTCCTTCCAGAGCAATAAATAATCGTCCGCCACCTGCGCGACCTTTTCGGCGTCCAGCACGGCGTGCCGCTCGTTCGCCTTGAGATGCTCTGAGACCATCACGCGCCACTGCTCGTGGCCGCTGTACACGTCCAGTATCAGATTCAGCACCGACAGCTGCTCTTCGTCAAGTGCCATCGACACCTTGGACAAATGGAACACGGCGTCGTACCGCGGATCGTCGGTTTGCGCGTGCTGGGTCGCAGTGTTCATCGTGAGCTTGAGCGACACGGCCATGGGTGCGATCAGGAACCGATGCGTGTGCACGTTTTCCTCAGCATTCCACCAATCTCTTCGCGCTGTCTTGGATCCCATCTCTTTCAGCCTCGCGAGCGTCGACGTCATCACCTTTGGGTGCACACGCGAGTGGATGAAATGCAGCGCGTGCGGGTCCACATACGCCGAGAGCTCGAGCGCGCTGATAAGTTTAAACACCAGGTGGCTCTTCTCATGCGCCGGCGCGGGCTTCTCGTCGTCAAAGCCGTCGATGCGCCAATTGCTCGGCGTCGTGACGGCCGAGAGCGCGCCGAGCGTGATCCCTGCTGCAAATTTCACTCCGTGATCCTGCGAACTGCTGCTGTGACTCGTCGAGCTGGATGATGACGACACTGGTGGTGACTGTGATGATGTTGAAGAAGGGAAGCCTCGCGACGGCGTCGGGTACCACGAGCCCTCTATCCGGATGTGCAGGTTGCGCACGTCGATCTGCAGGTTGTCGATGAGCTTGGTCATCGTGCGGCCGATCCAGCCGTCCGTGCCGAAATACCCCTCGCTCTCGTGCGGCACCACATACTCGGGCACCTGTGGCCCCGTCCAGCGGTCGAGCAGGTCCTGCTCCAAGTGCTGCATCTTCTGCTCGATGAGCGCCGCGATCTCCTCTTGCTGCGCGTCCTCGTCGTGCTGCAGCGGCTCCAATACGATGAGCACGTCGACGAACTTGATCTTGGCCGACGCGTTGCCGAAGATCGCCGAGATGGGCAGGTCGGCCTCGAACTGGCCGATGAAGCCGCTCTTGAGCCGGAAGGGCAGCCACGACGGGATGATGCTCTTCTTGAGTGCCAGGTTCTCGAGCTTCAGGCGCTCGGACGACTTCCAGAGCTTCGCCGACACCTGCACGCTCTGGCTCTCGACATACTGCCCCAGGAAGTAGCAGATCCACGACTTGAGCGGGCCCTCGAGCATCGCCTGAAGCGTGTAAATTCGAGAAAGAGATTGTACATGAGTGCGGGCTTCTGCTATTTGTCCCTCTCGCTCTGATGCGGTGGCGGCGACAGCAGAGCGCCTGTGTTTATACAATAAGGGCACCTACGTACGTGTGTGTGAGAGGGTGTTGTATACGCGCAGGTGTGTGTGTGTGTGTGTGTGTGTGTGTGCGGCGGTCGCGCCTGGGAAGAAGCGCTCGTGTGCTGCTTGCCGCCTGCCTCGTCGAGCGCTGCGCTGCGCAAGCTGTCGCTCGATGGATTATTGGAATGTCGCTGCCGCCTTTTTTCCCTCACACAACAGAATTTCAGTCAGTGTTGCTGCTTCGATTATACGACTGCACTGCTTCTGATGGGTTTGCCAGCTCGCTGCTTTCCACTTGCTTCGCTCTGAAGTTGGATGCTGAAACGAGAAACCTCTTTTATGAAGGTTACTGTGGCAGGAGCTGACTGATCCAACTCGACTTGTCTATTGTATGGTGAAGTAGAATCGATCCCATATAGAACACATGTCCAAACGAGAGCGGAAGACGATGATGATCTCGCATGGAGGCAAGCCGCATACACCACACACACACACACACCTTCAACAGCCTTATGTTGCTGGCTCGTTCGCTCACGTTCTTCCAGGCGAGACACACAGCACCTTTTTGATCTCCTGCGCCACGGATTGACCGACCTCATGGCCTTCGCTGAAGCCATCAACGCACCAGCCAACCAAACCCCGCAGGAAGCCATCAACTCGAACAAAAAACAACAACAAACAATTCAAAAATGTTCTGCTCTGTCTGTCTATCCGCGGTGGTGGTGCCGCACCTGCACGGCACGCGGCTGCACGTCCATGCGCGTGGACTCGGGCGTGAGCACCGGTAGGCTGGCCGCGCTCCACTCCCCGGGGCTGTACGTGGCGTCAAAGTCAAAGCGCACGCGCACGACGTAGCTCTTGGCAAAGTCGAGTCCGAAGAGCACGGTCACGAGCTCCAGACGGTTGGCGTTCGACCGGCGCACCCGTCCGGGCCAGTTCTTCCACACCTTCATCGCGCGGTCTCGAGCGTACTGCACGTGGTAGGCCAGCGCCTTCGGATGGCCCCTCCAAAACACGCGTATTGCCGCCTGCATACACAAGTGTTAGTCATGCCCTCGTAGGCGGATGCCTCGCACTTCAGTCGTACTTCACACTACCTTGCTGGGCGACTCGGGCGCGATCTCTAGCCGTGGCGGCGCTGGGATGATGCCCAGACGCAGCTCCATGCGGCCGTGCTCAAAGCCGTCCGCGCGCCGAAAGGGTTTCCTCAGAAAGGCCGTGAACCGCGATGAGTGGCGCGCCGCCTTGTACTCCAGCTCGGTGATGTCGGTCATGATGGAGCTGTTCTCCGTCGTGCGTGTGCTGTCGGCGTCGCCAAAGCTCTCCGAGTGCACCGCGTGGTGGCTGTCGGCGTCGTCATTATCATTATCACCACCCTCGCCACTGTCGTCGTCGTCTTCGTGCGGCTCCTCGGGCATCAGGAACGCGTCCAGCGACACTGTCACGCGCGTGTTGCTCTCCAGTAATGACGGCGACGACGCGTTGCCAGCGTCACTGGCGGCCGTGTACAGATGGAGCGCTGAACTGAGACGCCGCCGAGGGAACTTGGTGCGGAAACGCAGTCGGATGGGGCGAGACGAGATCTTCAGCACGCTGAGCACGTCCGCAAAGTGCAGGTTCACGACCGTCACGTCGTTCACTGACAGCAGCACGTCGCCTTCCTGTGATTATTAGGAGCAACAGACACACAGCAAGCAAACATGTTCCATTCTCAGAAAGCCCAGCCCACATGTGTAGCCATCTCATGTACGCACGTGGATCTGATTCGAGAGCTGCGCCACGCCGTTCGCCGACTTGACGATCGTGCGCGTCGCGTGGTGGTCGCCGTCGTCCGAGTCGCCTTGGCTCTTGAGCGTCAGCCCCAGCTTGTCCTCTGTGAAGACCACCTGCCCGTACACGTCAGTCTATTCAGTCACGCACACATCTAAATGCTAGAGCCTCAATAGAATGCACATAGCAATACGCACCTCGTACTCGTAGCCCATGCCGTCGTCGTCGCTGTCTTCGCCGCCGCTGCCATCTTCCTCCTCCTCGTCCTCCTCCTCGCCCGTGTTCACCATCACGCTCGACGTGGACGACGGGCGGCTCGCACCGAGAAGCAGCTGCGACGAGGCCGCGGACGGCGGGTAGTACGCGGCGAGCCCCATGGAGCCTGCGCGCACGCGTGGCGCGTATTGGAGCTCCGAGTGGTGGCGCACGTGCTGCGGCTGCGGGCGCTCCGTGACCACCATGTGAGACCTGTCTGCGGAGCTCGTCGAGTGTGTGCGTGAGTGAGTGGAAAGTGACGAAACGCCTTTCACTTGCACACCATCATCATTCTCTCTTTTTTCTCTTTTGAGACTGCTCCTCCTCAATCGGACTTAAGCGAGTGCGATGCTACCGGAGACTATGGTCCTGAGTGGTGCGCTGTCTCGCAGGGCGATCTGTAAACCCCTCGTGCATACCACATAGACTCCAGCGATGGAAGATGAGCGGCGGCATGGCTCCACGAATACAGGGACAAGCTGAGCTGCTCTGATAGAGATTGGCGCTTTCCAATGTTTCTCTCCCTCTCTTTCTTCTCTATTGTGTCGCTGGGCGGTTTGCTTGCGCAGTACCGTGAGCATCCAAACCTCAAGTGAAAACCATCCATCCGACAATTTCCAAACTGTCGCCAACGATTTCCCATTTTCATCTCCGCCGCAAGCATCACAAATCAATCAACTCACCCAGCGATGGCGTCGCTTTCATTGGCGCTGCCCACGCGCACGAGCCACCCGTCGTTTCTCAACAAGGCGGTCGAGATCGCGGACATGATGCTCCATTATCGCCGGCGCACGTTCGACCAGTACCTCCACGCTGACGCAACGACCCAGGCGCAGCTCAACAACGTCGCCATCGAGTTCCAGGAAGACGACACGACCAGCAAAGGCTTCAACCAGTACAGAGCGGTGCGTTGACGCGAGCACGGTCTTCGTGAACCGAGTGCTGCGGGATCGGCTCGAGAGGATCACGCCACCTCAGCAAGAGGACAACAGCAGCAATGGCCCGCACGGGTGCATCGTGTTCGTGATCACGGTGGCGCTTTACCGCGAATGCGCCGAGCTGACGCTGCGCTGGCGCGGCGTTCTGGACCCCCCACACCCGAGTTCATTGACGAAGCGGGCAAGTATGCGGAATACACCTTCTTTGGCGGTCTGTGCCGCCTGCAAAGCTAGTGAAAGAATCTCCCGTTTGAAGCACAGCGACGGCAGGTGGATGCCAGAGATCTCCTGGGCTTCAAGCGGCCGCGACCGACTCCGAATACAATGATTTGGGGTCGCTGCGGCATCTCAAAGCATTCGAGTGAGGAGAAGAAGAAGAAGCGCTGAAGAGGCACTTCTGTCGCCTGTGTTGAGGATGAGTGGGGTCGATTTCTGGTGGCTCGCCACTTCGCTTGGAGCTCTTGCGAAGGTGAAAGCAGAGTCTTGGGTTTGAGTTTGACTGGGAAAGGGACCGAAACCGACGCTCTCGCAACGCAAACATCCCAAATGACTGTGGTGTGTGTGGTCTTGCGTCGCTTCAGAATTTCTTGTGCGTCAACAGGAATCAGCCTTTGAAGCAAAAAGAAGCTGGCGAGCTGAGGCATATAGCCAATGGAGGAAGACCCGACAGCCGAGCGCACAGAGAACCATGCGAGCGCTGCTAGTAGCGCAAGTCTCCTTGAAGCAGAGAGCGAGCCAACGGTTGTCTTTCAATCTCGGCTTCAGGCCAAGCGCCTTGAGCGCATGCAACAGCGACAGTCGAAGCAGCCAAATGACGAGCGCCGAGAGTCACTCGAAATGACCCCACTGCAGCCAGCAATACCCGAGCAGCATATAACAGACGAGTTAGTTGGAAGACCTCGGAGTCAAGGCAAGCCCAGCGCCTTGACCAGCACTATGGCAGCGCGTCCTCACTCGAGCCACTCGTTCCACCACCACTTCCAGCACGAGCACCAGCAGGAGAATCCGCATGCTGAGATCGCCACCATCGAGGCGAGCGAGTCCGACGCACACCGCCTGATGCTGCGAGGCGAGGCGCGTCGTGCGGTCATGAGCTTTGGAGGGAGCGTGTGGGAGGCCGTGAAAGCCCACGACCTGGAGATCCTGCGCTGCTTCTTCACTGTCGAGGGCGCCCAGCGACTGCTCAGTCGACGCAGCCCCGAGCTCTCAGACGGCGGCCGGTCGCTGCTTCACTGCGCTGCGTGGCTCGGCAATGAACCCATTGCGCGCTTTCTACTGGACGCTGGTGCGCAGGTGGGTGCCATAGACACTGTAGCTAGCAAGACAACCCCACTGCTCGAGGCTGCACGCGCAGACCACACGGAGATATGTGTATTGCTGCTACAACGTGGTGCAGACGCCTCACACCGCGACTCCCATGGGGATACGGCGTTCCATTGGGCGGCGCGCTGTGGCCACGGCACTTTGCTGCTGGAGATGGCGATGGAGATTGAGAAGCTCGAAGGCCACCGAGCTTTTGCTGAGATCTGGATGACCAAGGTGCGTTCGTGGTTGATACCGTTGAGACTGTGTCCAGCCAGCCTCACAGCCTTGCTCACTTGACCTAGCTGCTGGCTATTGTATAGAACCTCAAGGGCAAGACCGTGCTGGAGTACGCAAAGACCCATCAATTTGTGATGCCGCTGCTACAGAAGCGTCTAGGCGCCACGTTCCCAGCTAACGGAGTCAGCTCCGAGAAGCGCAAATCAAGGTTCCCGTTCAAGGTAAAGCTCCTGGAAGCTATCCGTTCACTTTATGAGACCATTGTCAAGCATCGATTCCTTATGCTCTGCTTGTTCTGTAGACTGCAGCCATGGGTGGCTCGACGCGAGGCCTGCTCTCCAACGCCAGCGCCCAGTCCATGAAACTCTCTACTTCTGCCACTGTTGCTGAGGAGAGCGAAGAGTTCATCGACAGCACTCGAAGGGGTTTTGCTGACTCGAGTCGACAGCTCACGCCGCTCGCTGGTGTCGAGGCTCTGGGACTCGACGTGGCCTCGTTCGCGTACAAGTCCAGAGACGAGCTCGCGTCACGGTAATGAGGTGAACAGCTCAGCTGAACGCACATCTTGTCGATGCATATTAATAGGTACGACAATGAGCTCGTAATTGCCAACGTATCCTTCTTAACGTTCTGATCCGCTCCACACCAGACAACTCAGCGCCTTCACCACAGCATGGTCATACGCCACACTCTTGAATTCTCCACCACGCCACTCACAGTCCACAGCCTCAAGCTTAGAGCCTAAATCCCAAATGGAGGGCTTCATCCTCGCTGTGTCGCCGACCGACAAGAGCGCCAAGAAAGTCTGGCAGACCGTCTTCCTCAAGTTCGACGAGATTTCGGCCAAGCTCGTGGCGTTCACGGATCGCTCGCAGTACTGCGTGCAGTGGAGCCTGTCGCTCGTGGGTGCCGACATCGCGACGCCCGTGCCCGGTGAGCCCAACCACGGCGTGAGCGTGGACGACACGCCCTTCTGCTTCTACGTGCGCAACAGTGTTAGCAATGGGGACGAGTGCCACTACTTTGCGGCCGCGAGCGATGAGATCAAGAAGCAGTGGATGAGGCTGCTACTCCAAAGCGCTAGGGACGGCCCGCGCACGCCTCGGTTCGCGAATCTGCAGGCCGAGAGCGAGTTCTCGTTCCAGGCGCGCGTCGTCAAGTTCCGAGTCCACGACGAGGGCAAGCACGCGGTACGTTACGTTCCTATAGCTCTGTGAAGTGGCTGATAGTGGAGGCTGACCTTGACGATAATGATGCTTTGCCTCGGTTTGTAGGAGTACTTGATCACGTGTTCGTGCCAGCTCTTCAGCAAGATGGCGGCACGCCGACTCGCCAAGCAGTGGGACGTCTGGCACCGCTTCTCCGACTTCGACGCGCTCAACGAGTACGTTGTGCTCATAATGAACCAGTTGCCCTCGATCGAGTGCTTGGCTGACACTGTCGTGCTTGTGTTCTCTGTCTCAAAAGAGCTCTGAAGCTCTCACTTGGACCGCAGATGGCTGGCATCGACTTTGTGAAAAGCCGACGCGACGCGCTGCGCTCGCTCTTCGGCAGCGCGCTGGAGCACGAGTTCCTCGAAGAGCGCCGCCTGCAGCTTGACTCGTATGTCACTCGTGTGTGCGAATTGACGAACGCGGTCGACTTCTTCAAGCACCACGCCGACGCGAACCTGAAGAAGTTCTTTTGCTTTGACGAACACTGTCAGAACGTGGTAAGTTTGCCACAGCATTGTTCGAGCTTGGATGGTTTGTTGCAGTCCACGAACCTGAGCCTTGGAATTGAACTGGAACAGGACGAGAGCCCTCGCAAGCCAGCGAAGGTCAGTCGCACGAAGGAGCCGAAAGCGTCCAAGCGGTCGGAGGACGCCTCGAATCGCCAGTCGGTAGATGATTCTTCACGCGCCTCGGACACCGAGAGCGCGTCAGAGGCTCAGAAAGACATGCCAGGTGCTTACAAGCACATCAAGTACGAGAAGCAACGCACCGCCGCGACCAAGACCAAGGAGAGCAAGTCGTCGGACAAGCGCGAGCGCCGCGCCAGCAAGAAGCAGGAGAAGAAGAACCGTCTGAAGGGCGACGATGCGCTCTCGCCGCGTCACGACCTGGACGTGCGCTCAGCGTCGCCCACGAGTGCGCACTAGGATAGCTACCTGCAGACTCGCGTTTCACTCTTCCACGAAAGAATCTCACATTACCATACTTCAGTACATGAGAAGTTGTTCATGGGATGCATTGATGTTCCATGGTGCTTGGTTGACAAGCACGCTTGTCCATTCTAGTCCGCAAGGACCACAATCAGGAAGTTACGCGAAGTGACGAGCACTCTGAGCGTTGATGGCTGCAGCAGCTTAGTGGGCGTCGACAGTCTGACGCTTGTCTCGGGCAGATGCTGACCCCTGCCTGGCATTGTGGCGACTTGATCCACCAAACACGGGCTTGAAGTATCTCTCATCCACCTAAAAGTACAACAAGCAACCAACAACATGTGAGACAACATGCCCACACACGTGAAATCACCATGCTGAAGCGCCTCCTACATTCCCCCAGAACGAGTGCAAGTCGCTCGTCGCCGTGACGCTGCGTCGGACAAGTCGAGGTCCGCTGCCGCTCTGGCCTTCGCCTTCTGGATCTCCTCGGTTGATGCCATGGTGGTCCGAGTCCTAAGAAGTGGCGCGAGAGCAGGACAAGACGAGGTCAATCTTCCGAAACCATTTTCAATCATAAGCAATGCCAAATCTTTGGCGCACCCCCTCGCCCAGCAACCCGAATTCTTCGTCCTCGTCTTCGTCCTCCTCGTGGCCATCGACCGAAGTCGCCTCGCGATCGCGCTAAAAGCACACGGGCAACACAGTGTTACTTGAAATTGAACATTGACCTCCACACGGACTGGTCAACTATTGACAACCAACCTTCAGCTTGGTGTACTTGAGCAGCGGCTCCGTGAGTCCACCGCAGATGACGGTCGTGAAGATCACCACTACAGCAAGGAACCACGACCCGCAATTTTAAGTCAACATGGACTTGAACGACAACAGTGTGGTTCGTACCTGAGAGGGTGGTGGTGATGTAGAGGTCTTGGTTTGGGCCAGGCATGTTTCTGCAATACAAATCACACAATTTCGAAAGATCATAAGACCACAATCACAGTTCGAGGTACTCACCATACGGAATACATCACTTACTGGGACAACGCAAACGCGATGGCTCCTCGCAGTCCAGCGAACCACAGCACGATCTGCATCTTCATCGGGATCTTGGTCGTTCGCCTATCACAATTTCAGCAATAAGTTAGTGGCAACACCCACCATGCTGCCACGACACGGACACACAACACACGCACCCCAAGTTCGCGAGCCAACTAAATGGGAACGTGTTGAAGAGCCGCGCGACGAGGCAGAAGATGATCGCGAGCACGATGAACTTGATGTCCCAGCGACCGAACTGGCCCGCGCACACGCCCATGCCCATGTACAGGAACACGAAGAACTCGGCCACGAGCGCGAAGCTCTTGAAAATGTGCTCGGCCGTGACCTGCGACGGCTTGGACAAGTTGTACGAGTTGTAGTGCGCCATGGTGATCCCGCAGAAGAAGAGCGACATGATGCCCGAGAGCTTCATCACTTCGGCGAGCGCGTACGAGCCGTAGGCGAAGAGGAACAGCATCGTGATCTCGTACGCCGGGTAGCCCTTGATGTTGGTATTCTTGCACATGAAGGAGCACCCGAGCCTGTAACAAGTGTCAGCCAACAATGTTAGAACAAACCGGTGTTTTCACTCTGTGGGCTTTCACGAAACGCACCCAATCACAACGCCACAGGCCACGGATCCGAGCGAGATGAACGCGAATTCGACCATCAGCGACGCCACGGCGCCGTACGTGAACTCGCTCCCAGACTCTTCGAACTAGGCACGACAGATAGGAAATTGAATCAGCAGGTAGCTCTCGGTATATGATACGCACATGGGAAGCGGAAGAGCCAGTCAGCCAGACAGTGACAAAGTTTCACCTTGAGGAACGTGTTGAAGAGCACGATCGCGACCGCGTCGTTCAGAACGCTCTCGCCGAACACGATGCTGTAGAGCAGCGGATCCAGGTTCAGCTCCGGGTTGCCCAGGATCGAGAGCGTCGCGACGGGGTCGACTGCCGAGATCAGTGCGCCAAAGAGCAGCGCCTCCAGTGGTGACGACGTGTCAATTTGGATCCAGCCCAACTAACAAATCCATGAATGGTACGCGTGAGTATGGTTAGCGAGCGCCTGTGAACTAAATGCCTCGACATACTAAACAGCGACTGCACCTTGCCGGCGTAGAACGTGAGAAAGCCGATGATGAAGGTCGAGACCATCGTCCCGAGCACGGCGAAGAGCAGGATCGTGCTGCAATACAAGCGCCATCACAGAGTTCAAAACTTACTCGTTAGTTTCCACTCGCCACAGTACTGACCATTCACAAAGTCTGCCAAGAGCTATGAGCACGTACTTGAAGTTGTTAAAGAACCGTTTCTGCCGTTGGGCACAAAGAGAGAGAGAGAAAGAGAAAGATGACGCGTCAGTGTGCAGCAAGCAATGCAGGTCCGAGCAGGCAATGTGACGAGCGATTCGGTAGCTACCCGATGCAGCGAATACCCGGCTTCAAAGATGATCGGCGGCAGCAGCAGGAAGTAGAACATCAGTTTCTGGCATTTGCGTACGACGTAGAAAGCGTCGCATCAGTCTACAGGCGAGATAAAGTGGCGCCAAGCAACAGGATTCCAGCAACCCCAAGGACTCACATTAAACCGAAGAAACTCCATCTCCTTCCGACTCGGGAAGAAGAAGCGAGCGCTAGATGGATACATCAACGTCACGCACACATACGCACATAGACACAGCCTGTCAGGACGAGCAAGCACGCACAGCTCATATCCACTCCGCGAGCCCCACGCACCAGATGCCGACGATGAGCCCCACGAGCATCGCGGCGCCGGACTCGGGCAGGTAGTAGAAGCGGTACTCCTTGATCAGGTACGCGCACACGATGCAGAGCCCCAAGATAATCACCTGTTGCAGGCAAACGGCCAAGCAGACATCGAGCGCGCCCACACAAAAGCGGAGACTAAGCGTTAGTGTCGGCGCGCATGCAGTGGAGCCAAGCCAGTGCTACACAGCGCCACGCACGAAGAGCAGCGTGTTGAGCGCGCCAAACTCGTGCAACCCCTCGCCCGGCCCCTTGTCTGCACAATGAGAGAGAGAGAGAGCGCCACATACACACGTCAGCACACAGAGCAGGAGCATCCGGTCACGAGCGCGTGCATTGCGCAGCGCGTAGTCGGGCGCCACGCACCGAGCTGCTGGATCTCGACCATGCTTTCGTCGTGCTCGCACTTGGTCGAAAAATGGCCTCTGATCCAAGTCGGCGGAATACTGAGACTGAGCGTCCCACACTGAGTTTCGCGCGTCGAAGCTCGTTCGTGTTGACGCAGAGATTGCACGCTCAAATGGCCTCGTGTTTGCCACTCCAAACACGGCAAATCTGGAGCGGACCCACTTTGATTCTTTTTGGAGCGCGCCAGATCGGTCGTCAATCAAATAAACGCAAGCATCCGTGCTTCCCCAAAATGGTGCGAGCGCATAATTCTAAAGATTTGGTGTCAAATTCGATGTGCTTGATGGCCGCATCTTTTTATATGTGCTACCACAACTTTAGCCAGTTGCAGCAGTACTACCGCTTCTAAGCTCGGAGCGTCTCAAATATTAGGATTGAAAAAAGAAAGCATCGACTTCCAAGGCAAAGCAGATCCGAAGCAACGGAGAGCACAACAGGAGGGAAGAGCTCCCCAAGCCAGACGAAGGCGGCGGCGATGGACACGGCGCAGCAGCTTGTCGCGTGCGCGAGAGAGCTCTTCGAGGGCGTCCCCGGCAGCGCCGCGCAGAAGCAGGCGAACGCGTGGCTCATGGCGCTGCAGAGCAGCGACGATGCGTGGCAGCCGGCACTTCAAGTGCTGCAGCAGCCGCCGCGCGAGCATGGCCGCGCGCTCGCGGCGCCAGTGCTCGTAGCGATGCAGATCGTGCGGCTCAAGACGTCGCAGGAGTGGGTGCGCATGAGTGCGCAGCAGAGGCGGTTCGTGCGCGACGTAAGCATCTGCTTCCATTGCAGCCTTTCGTGGAACAGGTGGACAACACGGGAAGGCTCTCACAGCTAACTGTTACTCGGGTTGCGTTCTCGTGTGTGTGTGTGTGTGTGTGTACATGCATACTACGCAGACACTGTTGTCACTGCTGGGAGCTGCATGCACGAGTGACGAGAGCGCGCTGACGGCCGCCGCGTTCCGCATCGCGTGTGTCGTTGTGGCGGACATCATCGTCAAGACGTGCAGAGAGTGGGTAACGTGGAAGAGCGACTTGCAACAAATCGTCGACGCGAGTCTTGCCCAGAAGAGCGCCACGGGCGCCATTATGGTACGCTTGCACGCGTTTTAGTGTTGCAATTTGTCTTGCATGGCTCTGAGCTTGAGTTGCTAACCTGGAGCTCGTGTCGTGCTGCATGGTAGTTTGAAGAAGTGGTGGGCGCGATCCCGCACCAGATCGCAGGCTCCATGCACCTGTGGACTCACGTGGAGCTCGAAGAAGTTGTCGCGAGCTTCCAGCAAGAGTACGACCACGTGATCTTCTTTGCGCGCACCGTTCTCTCCAGCATGTGGGTTCTGCTCTGAAACTCGGTGCTTGTGTCATTGCTTGGACATGACGACGACGACAAAGATGCTCACGCTGTTTTCACTGATCTCTCATATGGATCTTCCGTTCAAGAGCAGCCCAGAAGCACATGCCGATGCTCTGCGTTGTATAGAGAACTGGCTCGTCGGCTGCGTCGCAACTCAGGAAGACTTTGGCCTGGACGCTGTTAAACTCTACGCGGGGTACGCTATCACCAAGTGATTGACGTTGCTCGTCTGTTATCTTGCTCTCTAACTATCGCTGTTTGTGTATGCAGAGGTCTGTTGGATCCGCTCTTTGGCGCCGCCATCTGCGAGAACGAAGAGCTGTCACAGGTACCCATTTGCAAACAGCCAGGCTCTACAATCTCAAAGCATCTCACATAGACTGACGTCCGATATACGATATAGCTAGCTGCAGAAATCGTGGCGGACGCATTCGCGTGCACATCTCCAGACGATCCAGTCATTGGTGGTGGTGGCGAGAAGCTCACGGAAGCAGTGTGCTATGCGGCTCACCAACTTTTGCAAACCAAGCCAGTGTTCGACCAGCAGCCGCCTTTGGCGAACGTTGTCGACGCAGACGCCCATGCTACGATCTGTCGTGGGCTGTCGCGGATCGCGTGCTCCCTGGCGGTTAACCACACGGCGATCCTCTTCTCGCCCGCGATGAACGAGAAGCGCAAGCTGATGGCGATGGGTGGTGTACAAGATGAGCCAGCACTGACTTCGTCGTTCAGCTCGGCATTTTTGGAGTATTTATTGGGCTGCTCAGCGCATGAGGACCTCGACGTGGCCGAACCGACGCTCGAGTTCTGGTTCTTCTTCCTGGACAAGAGCACGCAGAGCGGTTCGCTCTGGCATTTGCTCACGACTGTGTCGGAGCAAGAACACGTGCTCTCGCTGCTCGGACGGCTCGTGAACGCGTTGATCGACCACTGCAGGTACCCAAAGTGGTTCATCGATGCGCAGCAGATCACCAGTGACGACGCAGAGATCGAGGCTATCACCAGGATCCGCAGGTATGCGCTGTACTCTCCATTTACATTATGCGAAGTTGGGCTGCTGTGGTCCAACCATTTTAACTGACTTTTTTCCTTCCAACAGAGAGATCGCTGATACGCTGCTGAGTCTCTTCTCAAAGTGGCCGGGGCTCAATGGGGAGCGGGTGGGGAGCTTCCACTCGTGCGTGAAAGGCATGGTCGATCTGCTCTTCACGTCCGCGGATCTTGCACTGGTCGACGCAATTCTGTTTCTTCTCGAGTACATGATTGAGCTCTTCGACATCGACTCGTCCGATTCGGACTCCGACAGTGTTAGCGAACAGGATGTGGTCTCGCAGTCGTCCGAGGGAATCCAGCTGCTTCAGTCAGTTCTGAACAACGCGCATCGACTGCCCACGCACCCTCTGATCATCAGCGGCATCGCAAGGTATGGACGGAATTGGAAAAAACGGAGTTTGTTTTACATTGGTGTATTGGTGGACTGGTATCTGATATCTGTTGTTTCTGTAGATACCTGCGCTCGTTCAGTACAGCGATGGTTCTTCCAGGAGACACGTATGTCCAGGCGTCGCTGGATTTGTGTCGAGGTCTTCACTTTGCGTCGTCGTTCCCAGTTGCAGCACATGCGCTGCTCAGCAATTCCCCCAGTATCAGGCACGACGAATAACGGCGGTTTGCCATCGGATTCCATGATGATGAAATAGCAAGGCTGAGCTAACTCATGAATTGTCGAACTTCGTGGTGCTTTACAGCAAGTACACGGATATCAGCGAGCGCTCGGACTTGCTGCAGACGCTTCTCGCTCTCAGCGCAACGCCACCGCCGCGGGGTGTCTCTGACGCGGCACGCGGCGACCTGCTCGAGGCGACTTTCCAGACCATGGACGGAGTGTCAAATCCAGGTAAGTAGCTCACTTGCCACATTTAATCGATGGTCCTGGGCTTTGATACTAACACCCTTTCCATCCCTAAACAGACTTTGCCGGGCTCTGCAACACGGTGCTCACGCCGGTCACAGCGGCCATGCAGAGCGCTTCGTCGGAAGAGTGTGCGCGTGCGATTGCGTTACTTGGACGAGCAATCAGCGGCGTGCAGGAGCCCAGCCAGGCGCTCGCGCTGATCGACCAGGTCTGGGCGCTTGTCGGCTCTTCGATCGCTCGTCACCACCAGGCTGATGCAACTTGCAGAATCAGCGCCGTGCAGCTGTTCCTGAACGTCATCCCGGCCCTCGATGCGAATCACGCGCACATCCAGCGCGAGATCGTGGATCTGAGTCTGCGCTGGTATGCGGAGACGATCTCTGCCGACATTCTCAAGTGCTGCTCTGCGATTGTCGTCAAGGAGAAGGAGAACGCCGCCTTCGCTGCAACAATAGAGCAGATGATCCCGGTATGTTTGTATGCTGCTTATGTGTTGGGGCTTATGATCTGGTTGCTGATCTCTTGACATTTCTCGTGGATGATAGGCTCTCTTTGTTGTGTTTCGGCAGAAAGTCAACGACCAGCCTACTCAAGACATGGACGCGGGCGAGCGCAACATCGCGGCCTTCTGTCAGGACCAGCGCAATGTGGACGCAGTCGCATCGGAGATCGTGCAGTTCATGGCGCTCATTCGACACGTGCTCAAGTTCTTCCCGCACGCGCTCATCAAGGAACGCGCGCCCGATCAGCTCTCGTTGTACTGGCACACGCTGCGTCTCGGAAGCATTCTCCTGGAGACAGATCACCAGGTTTGTTAGCTAGGCATTCCTTTAGGTGTACCAATCGTCATGCTTACTGAACGCGACTGCTCATGTTGCACTGGCGTACTCATAGGCGCAGGAGATTAGCGATGCAGTGTGCGATTTCTTCGTCGAGGCGTGCTGCGCGCCGCAGGACGCGTGCATCCGGGACATTGAGCAGTTCGCGTGCTCCATCACGCGCGGCGTGCTGAGCTACTTTGGCCCCAAGCGCGTGCACTACCGACAGCACAACCTGTGGGAGTTCCTGTACCAGACCCTGCACTCCCCGCGCATCCCCGTGTATATCCAAGGTGCGTTCGTGCGCCGATCCATTCGTTCGGAGCTCTTCGTTCGGAGCTCTTCGCATTGACTGATGGCTCATGTTGCGTCATCGCCTATGCATGCATTCGCACAGCCATCTTCCACAGCGCACTGGGTGCGGGCGTCTTCGAGAGCGCTGTGCTGCAGAGCTACTTGTCCATCGACGCGCTCGAGGAAGTGCAGACGGAGCTGCTCGCGCTGCGCCAGCGGCATCGCTTCCGCGCGTACGTCACGCAGCTCGCGCGCCACATTGAAGCGATGGATGTGTCGAAATAGTGTGGTGAAAATATAGATTCTGGAGAGAACCATTGAGCTGTTGTGAACAGCGAGCAAGTGGTTTGTTTTGGTGTGGTCTACACTACTGGTCCG
>JAASFQ010000368.1:0-25874 GCA_023333845.1 Globisporangium polare | reverse complement strand
TGCTGCCTTGAACTCACGCCCAGCTCCCTCCGACACCAGCCCTCGTGACGCATCGAGCCCAAGTGCTGGAGCAGCTACTGAAACGGCGACATCCACCAAGCAAACCTTCATCTCGAAGGAGTCGATGGCGCACATGCGCATCCGCTAGGTGCTTTAACCAAAGCCCCTTCGAGCGATCAACCTGGTGATAGAGCGTACACATGCATTGCTCACGTTGACTTGTGCTAATGAATGTGGAGGTTGAAGGGTATCTTCTCGCCATCTCTACGATCGTGCTCTGCTTCTTGTGAACACGCGATGTTAACGCGCCTGCGCGTGCTCAAGTCCTGTTGCTCCAATGCCCATGAGTGCTGGTCTGGAGCATCGACGGCGATGAGTGTCACACGTCTTATGCCGCTTTCGCGCCATTTTTCAAGCGACTCGGACAAAATGGCGCCAATGCTGAGAAATGCTCATCAACGGAGCATACCATGCCGCTGAGCGGAGAACGACTGCAGCAAGGGAGGCAAGTTGGCTTTTCAAGTTTCAGTGCCAACGTGACGACACACTGCATGCCATTTGCCTTACGATATCGACTCCCCCCGCAATGGAGTGTGTGTGTGTGCGTTTCACGTAAATTCGTTTATACTTGCGGTAATTGGTTTCGGCTCGCAATAAGCTTCAGTGTCGCTGCCGCCACCTTCAGACTCGAGCTTTGCTAGCCGACTTCCTCTTCTTCTTGCCCTCTTGCATCAGTACATCTCGGCCTATGAGAGCATACTCCAGTCATATCGAAGCGTTCATTATCGGCTGCACAATAGACTCTGCAGCGCTGCTCAACAGCACTAAAGTGCCTCGTCTCTACTGAGTCTGCTTGTACGCAGTGATACTCGCGGCCAGCACCGGGTACACGTGCTGATCGTAAACCTCTTTAAAGGAGCACCCGGGCGATCCATCATCCGTCCAGCAGCTGTGCGGAATGCCATCAACGGCGTAGCGGAACAGACCTCCTTTCGCGTCGAGCGTTTTGAGACCGTACGTGTCCTCCTGGTACTCGACCGTGTCCTTCATGTCGACGATACGCATGGCGCTGAACTCGCTAGTCTTGAGCTCCTCGACGCTCTCGAGTTCGCTGTACTGGCCCAGGATGGAGCTCTCCCAGGGCGTGACGATCCCGTCGCTAGACGAGGCGAAGAAGTGTGCGGCCTTGAGCTTCAGGAAGTTGGCGCGGCGGCGCTGCTGGTCGCTCAGACACTTCTTGTTACCAAGGCACGGGTTGAGGTTGTTGATGACCGGCAGGAAGGTGTTGGTCGTGATCCATGGGACCTTGACGGGCGACCGCGCGTGGTTGAAGTGCGCGTAGGCCTGGGCCTCGGGGTGATCACGGGCGAAGACGTCAATCGCGTACTGGAACGTCCCGTTCAGGTCGGCGATCGAGAACTTGGACGCGTCGAAGACGGAGGTGGGCACCACGGCGGATGCGAAGCCGCTGATGAACGCGCGCACGGCGTTCTGGTCCGCGGGCTGAGGTCCATGAAACACGCCGTTCGCGACACCGGCCATGCTGATGAACGTCGTGACCTTGTGGTCGTCCATCTCTTCGATGACCGCGCGCGCGATCGGACTGCCCTGGGAGTGAGCCATGAACACGTAGCCGTCGTCGAAGCGGGAGTCGTTGCTCACGATGCCGCGGATCTGAGCGATCGCGAGTTGGACTTGGGTGTTGAGTCCCTGGAGCGTGCAGGCGTCGTCGCAGAACGAGAGCGGCACGAACAGGCGACCCTCGGCGGTGAGGTTTGCTGCGAAGTTGTGGCCGCCAGCGCTGTTCGAGAGCACGCCATGGAAGTAGATCACGGGGAGCGCGGCCAGCACCTGCTGCAGCACCGACAGCACGACGATGGACGAGACCAGCAGGAGCAGCGACGCGCGGGGCTGCATGGCGTTTGAGCAATGCGGTGGCTCGGTCCGAGAGACTGCGAGGCTCGATGCAAAAGCGAAAGTGAGCGAGACGTAGCATGTGCTTCAGAAGAGGGGGAGACTCGCTTCTACACGACATCGAGAATCAGAATGAAGAAGTCAACTACCATTGCTTCACTACTTCGCAGCACTCCAGGCAGATCTCCTGAGCGCATCTGGGCGATACCATCTCACACATAATCCTTGAGGTGACGCCGTAAGTAGTGGACTAAAGGGGGTCGTAACGAGCGTGCGCTGCCTCGTCGTGGGCTTGTCGCCATGCACCAATCACATCTGCACGACGGCCGAGCACCGGCACGCACGCGGGAGGTAGGCTCCGGTCTTGGTGGGCTTGGATCTCTCTCCTTTCTGAACTTTACTGCTCAGTCTACTTTCGTGCCGCCATCCACTCCTTCGACTGTGTGAAGAGCTCTTCTGTCGCCCATCAAGATGAATTGGACTCAACAGCAGCTCGGAAGGCAGAACCCAGTCGCCCATCTGGTCTTGAAGCTCCTGATCTTACTTGAAGTTGTTGACAACCTGGTCGTAATCATGCTGTTGCCCATCGTGGTGAACTGAGCTTTCAATCAGCAGCTCACTTGAAGAGGACAGCTCTGACTCGGAGGGAGTATCAAGCTCAGACCACGCGAGGCATTCCGGCTTGTAAGGACTCAGGTTGCGAGCGAGCGATTCAGGTCGGCAGATGTCTCACCAACCTTCGGACACGTTCATGCATATCTTCAAAGACGACTGCGACCTTTTTCGAAAGAGACTCGTACAGCATCACCCGGGCACTGAGGTCTTGCACCGGCACAGTGCTGCCGGGACAGCACTTACTGACCGAGTCAACTCCGCTCGCAGGCAATCGTATTCTGCTTCACGTCCCTCGCTGCCGCAGCGGCTTGCTTCCATTTCAATCGATCAACATCAACTTTCAAAATCCTGTACTCCGTCAACGCGCCATGCTCTCTCGACCAATGGCTCTGTCTTTCCATTGCCACCATTCTCAGATAAGCGGGTAGAGGTGCTCGTCGTAGACCTCGTCGAAGAAACACGGGTGCACGCTGCCAAAAGGCGCCGAGTCCGTCACCCAGCACGTGTGCGTGACGCTCGGCACCGTGTGCAGATAGAGTCCACCTCTCGCATTGAGCGTCAGCAGTCCGTACGTGTCCTCTTTGTACTCGCGCGTGTCCTTCATGTCCAGGATCGTCAGCGTCGTAAACTCGGTCTTGATCTCCTCTTCGGTCTTCAGTTCGCTGTACTGGCCCAGGATGGAGCTCTGCCACGGCGCTACGACGCCGTCGTCAGGCGACGCGAAGAAGTGCGCGGCCTTGAGCTTCAGGAAATTAGCACGACGCCTCTGCTGGTCGCGAAGGCACTGGGTGGCGCCATCACCAGAGCACAGGTTAAGGTTGTTCTGTACGGGGAAGAACGGATTCACGTCAATCCACGGACCGGGCACGGGCGACCGCGCGAGGTTGAACGCCGAGTACTGGCTCTGCAGCTCCGGGTGCGTGCGTGCGAAGACGTCCAGGTCGTACTGGTACGAGCCGTTGAAGTCCGCGAGCGAGTAGGCGTTGGCGTCCCAGACAGAAGGCGGGACCATGTTTGGCCCCAACGCTTTCAGGAACACGGCCGCCGGGAGCGCGTCCGCAGGTTGCGGCCCATAGAAAACGCCGTTCACGACGCCCGCAAGGCTGACGAACGTCCGCACCTTGTGGTCATCCATCTCTTCGATGACTGCGCGCGCGATCGCGCCGCCCTGCGAGTGGGCGATGAACACGTAGCCGTCTTCAAAGCGCTTGTCATCCTTCACAATACCGCGGATTTGCTTAATAGCGAGTTGGACTTGGGCATTCAGAGCCTGGATCGAGCACCTGTCGTCGCAGAACGTGAGCGGCACGAAGACGCGGCCCTCGGCCGTGAGGTTCGCCGCGAAGCGGTAGCCCGACCTGGCGTTCGAGAGCACGCCGTGGAAGAAGAACACGGGGAGATTGTGCTCTTGTCGCTGTGGCAAAGCGTCGACTGTCAGCGTCTGTGGCTCAGCTGGCAGCAAATGACGCGAGCCCTTCTGGCGGATGAGCTGGCGGCGCGCCGTCGCGGTCACGAGGAGCAGCAGCGCGAGCGAGACGAGCAGCAGCAGACGAGGGGGCGCCATGGCGGTGGGTCGTTTCATTGGGCTGAAATTGCTGAGCAACACAAACAGATGCTGACTTGCTTTCACTATGGTGTTGATAGCTGGGCTCGGATTCGAGCCGTCACCAGCCTCGTGAAAGAAATGGGAAATGTGGACTCGGTGGGAATTGTCGCTAGAGCGTTTAGCGAGCTCAAATCCGAGGCGACTGCGGTCAAATGTCTGATACAACATTTTTGCATGTTATAGCAACAGAGTGCTAACATAAAAGGATAGTTTTCCATCTTTGCTGTCATGGCTGCTATAATCACCTGCACTTTTACAGATCCGCACTAATGTTTGCTTTACCAGTTATAGAAGTGTCGAGCCACACTGAGCACCAGGACACCACCTCGGTAGGTGTGCGAGAGATTCCTCGCGCTGCTGAAGATCATGCAAGGGCAATGGACGTAGAGCGCGACGTGGAGCTCTTGGCAAGCGCCCACTTTCGTGCGCTGCGAGGCGATCTGATCGTACGGCGCTCGAAACGCGTTTGGGACTGAACAGTGGCGTGGTGGCGGAGCGGTTGACCAAATTGCAAAGTGCGCCTTAATAAATCACCAGTGAACATCTCATTTGGATGCGAGATGTTAGCTGTCGGTACGACTTGGCGCTCGCGGCTAGCAGCACCGTGCTGGCTGTAGACGTCCTCGAGCGAACACCCCGACCAGCCGTCCAGGAGCCAGCAGTTGTGCGCGATGCCATCAACGGCGTAGCGGAACGGACCTCCTTTCGCGTCGAGCGTTTTGAGACCGTACGTGTCCTCCTGGTACTCGACCGTGTCCTTCATGTCGACGATACGCATGGCGTTGAACTTGGCTCGACCGTCCAAGGCCGCAGCGAGCAGTCTCACCATTTCAAGGCACCGTCGTCACAGAGAACTGCATCGCTCGGCTGGTAGGAGTCCGTGCCTGGCCTGCATGAGCGAAACTCGAGTATCTTGTCTACAGTAGCGCTTGACTCAAGAGCACCAGTCAGCAACTCTCCGCAGAATAAGAAGGGGCTTGCATACGTTCCGGTGCCGTAGTCAGAGTCCCGTCGTCCATCAGCAGCGGCCGCGAGCAAGCCAGTCAAACCCTCGCCGCCGAAGAAGTGATTACCAAAGCGTGTGCGAGCTCAGCCTAATTTTCTGAAAGTATCGTTTCAGAGTGGATCTCGTCAAAGCAGCACGGGTGGACGCTTCCAAAGGGGGACCGAGCTCGTCGCTCAGCATGTGCGCGTGCCGTGACGCTCGGTGCCGTATGACGAAATCAGTCCACCGCGCTTGTCGAAGCGGCTGCAGTCTGGATATGAACGTGTCCTCCGAGGTCTCCTCGCGAGGGGCCCTTCATACTTTGTATTCAGGATCTCCAGCGAATAGTGGTTCTCTGGACCTCTATACCTGTCGAGAGAAAACCGCTCCCAAGAGCCATGCGACGATGCGACCGAGGTTCTTCCAGCGAAACGGCATCGACAGAGCGCCGTCGCAAGTGTGCCGAGTGTTTCCCCTCGCGCGTTACTGAAGAGCATGCTCCAGTGCTGGTGCCAACAGCAGCTGAGTGCGCTGCGAAGCTCTCGACAAGGAAGACGCTGACTATCACTCGCTGGCCACTCACTTTATCGAACGATGGCCTGATAGCCAATGCTCGAGCTGCTGGTCAAAACTTTGATGTATTGGTGTAGGACACCGCGCATGGCTCACGGGTTACTGTAACAAAGGGTTGGACCTCTTCCGCTTCTAGCTACTTCTTAACAGAAGAACGCTGGCTTGTGGAAGACCGGGTAGAGCTTGTCGTTGAACACCGGCTGGAACTTGCACTCGGTCGTCTGGCCGTTGGGCACGTAGTCGCGCAGCCAGCAGCTGTGGGCCACGCCCGCGACTGGGTGCAGGAAGAGCCCGCCGCGCTTGTCGAGTGTCTTGAGGCCGTACGTGTCGTTGGTGTATTCACGCGTCTGCTTGGCGTCGATCACCTTGAGGCTCGCGAACTTGGTCTCGATCTCCTCGGAGCTGCTCACCTCGCTGTACTGGCCCAAGATCGCCTGCTGCCACGGAGCGACCACATCGTCGCTCGAGGACGCGAAGAAGTGCGCCTCCTTGAGCTTGAGGAAGTTGTTGCGACGACGCAGCTTGTCCGAGACGCACTGCGAATCACCAGCAGCGCAGATGTTGACGTTGTTGAGCTTCGGGAAGTACGGGTTCGTCTTGACCCACTGGCCAAAGTACGGCGAGCGGATGAGGTTGAGCACCGAGTACTGGCTCTGGAGCGCCGCGTTGTTCGCCGCGAGGTCCGAGATGTCGCGCTGCAGCTTGCCGTTAAAGTCCGCTGCGGAGTAGCTCGAGAAGTTGAACGGCATCTGGAGCTGCGTGAGGAAGCTCGTGTACACGTAGAGCGGGACGAGGTCCTCGGACTGCGTGGCGTAGAAGGCGCCGTTCACGGTACCGGCGAGGCTCACGAGCGCCTTGACCTTGTGGTCGTCCATCTCTTCGATCACGCCGCGCGCGATGGCGCCGCCCTGCGAGTGCGTGACGAAGACGTAGCCGTTGTCGTAGCGCGTGTCGTTGGCGACGATGCTGCGGATCTGCGCGATCGCGAGCGGCACCTGCTGCTCGAGCGCGAGGACGGAGCAGAGGCTCTGGCAGAAGGTCAGCGGCGTGAACAGGCGGCCCTCGGCCGTGAGGTTCGCGCCGATGTTGCTGCCGGTGCTCGAGTTGTCCGTGACGCCGTGGAAGTAGAAGATCGGCAGCGCCTGCTTCTTGGTCGTCGAGGTCAGAGTCTCGGTCACATGCGCGGTCGAGAAGGTGACGCTCAGCAGCGCCACGGCGGCGAGGACGAGCGAAGCGAACTTGGCCATGGCTCTGAGTGAGTCTCTGTGGCTCTCGCTGGGAGGACGGCGAGTTGAGGAATGAGCGAGCTTTTCACGCCTCGCTCTTCTCAACGGCCAAGAAGAGCGGTCGTCGTGCTGAGCCTTGGAGGAGGTCCATTGGCTCGCGCTCAGCAATTGCATGACAAAAAACAGTGTCCTGTCTCGGATTCTGGTTGACTTTGACTTGCTTCCACTATGCAATCGTGAACCAGAACGAGGTGGCTGAAGTAAAATCAGATTTCTTGATGATATCATGTATTTTTATGCACATTTCCGAGAGCGACAGTGGCACTTTGTGGGATTTGTGGCCCTTGACGATCAACTCCAGCGTGATCGCGTTAACCCAGATGGTCTGTTTGGCTGCGAGGACAGGAGCGCGTCCCGTCTCCCGTAGCCTTCAGCACTGGAGCAACCTGGGTGAACAGGCATACCCGTGGCTGCTTCGCCAAAGGAGAGTCGAGATAAGCAGCCTGGTACGAGAAGAAGTGGAGTCAAGGACCTCTCCGAGGCAACTGCGGAGAGCGATTATAAGAGCATAGATGAATTGCGCCAGCGACTGCTGTGCTTAGGAGGCTCAAGCAACTTTGACGCTGTGCCCGGTGCTGGCGACGCGCAACCAGCGAGCGAGCGAGAGCCTGCCGCTCACACACAGTATCTGGCTGCCGACGACGAAGGCTCCCATTGCGCTGAGGATACTGTTTTTGGGGGAGGGAGGAGTTCATGACATTTGAGGGAACCAAATGTCATGAACCGGCTGAAAAAAAGAATGGGATCGGTTTTTATCTTTTTTGAGTCGGCACACTTACCTAATACCGGTGCCGGTAGCAATAATCGCGCCATTTTCATTCAAACGATGGAGACGACGACGACCCGGGGGACGATGGAGGAAGCTGGCGGCAGCGCCGTATCTGCAGTTGCGCTCCCCACCACGACCCCCACGACCACATCTGCTGCTGGAGCTTCACGTGCGTCTCTGGTCGCCGGCGGCGCGTTTGTCTATCCCGACGCCAGTCGCGACGACGACGAGGAAGAAGAAGAAGATGGCAACGACGAACAAGACGAAGAGCTTGATGAAGAAGACGACTGCGGTGAGGAGGCAGACGGAGAGATCGTGGAGCAGGTGGTGGCGGGAACGACGGATGCTGCAGCAGCGACAGACGTGAAGGCGCACGCGGAGCACTTTCCCGCGACGTTCCCGTCCTGGGAGGCGCTGGACGAGTTCATCCAGGAGTTCAAGGCGACGACGTACCAGATGTTCACGCTGCGCACGGGGTGCCCCGTGGCGCGGCGCAACTCGGACCTGCGCAAGCGCAAGTGGCACACGGCGCAGAACGAGCACGAGCTCATCCCGGACGAGTGGAAGTTCTACCGGCGCGTCTACGGCTGCACGCACGCGGCCACGGTCAAGCGCAGCCAGGGCCGCGGCATCCGCAACCGCACGGCGTTCCGCGGCACGGGCTGCACGGCGCGCATCGCCGCCGTGGTGAAATACAACCGCGAGGCGCGCTGCCACTACATCGGCGTGAACGTCACGGGCTTCCACAACCACCCGTGCGACCGCGAGCAGTTCTTCGCGTACACGGAGAACCGGCGCATCACGGAGCCGGCGATCCTCAACAAGATCCGCAAGCTCGTGGAGCGCGGCCTGCGCGCGTCCGAGATCCTCGTGCGCGTGACCAAGATCGTGCGCGAGATCAAAGGTGACTGACTGGCCAATTCAGCTAGAGTGCGTGTGTCTTGTGAGTGCCTGAATGACTGACTGGCAACTTGTTTTCTATTGAATCCTAGGGGACGAGTGCACTCCGACGCGGAAAGACATGGACAATCTCATCTCGCGCATGAAGGCGGACATGAACTTCCCACGGAGCGCGCCTGGTCGTCCAGCGGTATCGACAGCTGTGCTGCCGAGTGCTGGACGACAGGAGAGTGATGAGGGCATGACTGCGGAAGAACAGGAAGAGGAGACGACCGGCGGTCAGGATGACGATGAGGAGGGTAATAGAGACGGCTGGTCGAGTGCGGAGAGCCGGCCCAACAAGCGGAAAGCCGACGAGTTGACGCTCTCGGACACGGAGGATGCCGAACTGATGGCGCTGCGTCCGAGAAAGGGACCAGGACTCAAGCTCTCGCGTCTGCAGGCGATCCTGAACTCGCCGTACTCCTACCTGCACGCGCACGAAGACGTGAGTTTTCTAACATGGCCATGCATATATCCAACTTTGACTCACTCGTGCTTTATTGAACTTGCAGATTGGCAAGGTGATCACGGTGCGCGCCGAGCCGCTCTCGCACACCGTCTCGGGCTTTCGCCACGATATCATCCCGGTGACGCGCTCGCTCACGGCCGCGAACGACGTGGACTTTGTGCTGCCGAAGTACGTACTCCACGGCTGCGAGACCGGGGTCATCAACCACTGCAAGTACCACAAGCTCACGCCGCCGCTCGTGGGCGTGCGGCTTCCCGTGTCAAGGCTGCATGCGCCTCGGGACGAGCCCGCGAGCGTCGTCACGCTGGGCTCGCACCAGCTGCGCGCCATGAAGCAGTTCTACCTGGCTCGCCAGAACATCCTGGATGTGAAGCGAGCGATCGACTGGGTCAGTACGGCCACGTTCCGGACATGCCCTCCACCGCCACTCGACGACCATTTCTACGACGACAAGGTTTGTTAGCGTCTCCCTGTTCTTTGTATCTTCTACTGTGTATATAACTCATAGCCTTGCTGACTCCTTTTTGAATTGTAGGAGGCCATTCTCCTATCGATGAAGCTGCTACCGTTGTCGAGGACTGTGGTGCGCGGGAGGAACATCACTGGCGGGGTCGCTCAGGAGTTCACAGACTCGATCTTCGGCGTCAACGTGCTCAAGTTCGGCTCGAACGCGAACGTGGACATCGACTGCGTCAAGGCGGCGATCCTGGCGCTGCACGCCCGGTTCCACGCGACCACGAGCTTCATCTGCCCGACCTTCAACTTCGAGCCCAGCTTCGAAGCGAGCCGTGCGAAAGCGCGAGCGTACGGCGCGTTCACGCAGCGGAAGGACTACATCGCAGGGACAGTCCAGCTGGTGTCGAGACAGTGGGGGAGCTTCTTCCTGAGCTGGTCGAAGAAGACCTGCTACGTGTACGCCACCTCGGAGGACGAGTTCAAGGAACTGCAGGCGCTCGTTGAGGTGTACCTGCGCGAGTTTGCAGTGCGCGTGACCTTCGAGTACGCGCCAAGCCCACCAGTGCCGCCTACGAGTAGTACCAGCAGCAGCAACAGCAGCAGCAGCAACATCAACAACAGCGGCGTCCTCGCACTGCTCTTCCTCGAGATGGTGCTGATGAACAAGACGTGGGAGGACATGCCATTGGACTCGATCGAGTACTTCCGCGTGCGCTACCTCATGCAGGCGATCCTGATTGTGAACAAGCAGGACGTCCACGACATCCAGTGGCTGTAGAAACTGTTTTGAAAGCATGAGTTCTATCGGCAGTGTTGTGATGAAGACGAAGAGCCGAGTGTGTTGTGATGCGAAAGCCCAAAGTGGCAGGTTGGTGTTTGCTTTCTTGTTTGATGTGTCGCTCATTCGTTTACGTCGCAATCGATTCTGCTAGCGGAGAGCCCAATCGAGACCTCTTTGAAGAACAGCGCACCGTCCGGACTGTGCCGCGACCGAGTCTTTCGCGGCCGAGCGTCGTCCAACTGGGTTCACATAGTCTCAGCTTTCATGACAGGCTGGGGACATGTCCCAACCGAGTCTCGGGCGAATGCTAGCGGGGGGAAACAACACATACCCAGAACCACCAGTTGTCGACGACCACCACGCACCAGCGACAAAAACTGAGCATTCAAGTTGCATGCCTGGCACCTCGTTTCCGAATGCCTGCAAGTTCTATTCTGTAGTGGGCTAGCTCTCGATTTGATGCAGTGCGGTTATCGCAAGGACCATCCACACACCGTAGCGTGGAAGAGGAGGGAGCTGGACCGGGTCGTTTGCTCAATTTCTGAGCGACGTCCCGACTTCGGAGGTGTCGACACCTTCCTTCCCTGCCGCAAGGGCTCGTGTCCCGCCGCCCACCGCCTCGTCGCCTTTCTCCTCATTCCGCGCCTGCGATCGTCCGTTCGTCCGCGTCTGTGATGTGAATGTTAAACAAGTTGCGAGAGCTCGCACGCACAGTGCAGTACGATTGGGAGAAGGCGCGCGCCTCGTTTCTCTCTCTCTCATCAAGAGAGGCGGCCCGCTTCCGAAACCAGCCTCTCGGAAGGAAGACACGCCACAGTTCTACATACCGAGCGATGCGGCTCCGACGGACCTGCAGCGCGCTGTCGAATGGTATGCGGCCTAGGACGTCTCAGCTCGTTGGTGTGGGTCATCTTCACGGAAGTCTTGGGTCGAAGAGCGCATTGGGTGGTTCACATGTACGAATCCTGCCGCTCGCGGAAACCCCAACTGCTGCGCTCGCGTGGAGGAGCTCGTGGTAACGTTACCGTAAGCGAGGCTCAAGCAAACGACACTTCCCGTTTGGCTGACTGATGCCAGAGGCTTACCACACGTGCCAGGTTCGTGCTTTCGCCCAACCGCGTCGTCTGCGATATGAACGTGTTTCAACTGAGCGCTGTCGACGAATCCCACTCTTGGTTAATCTCGAAACCAAACGAACGGACAGTGGGACTCGCTCGTATCCACATGTCAAACGCCCGAGGCGAGGTGCAGTATTGCAGGGTATGCTGCATGGCGTTTGCGCTCTCCTTCGCTTAGCGCTAGCGAGTGGTGCAGTATGCATGACGGGCGCCTTACTGCGCCGGCATATTCATGGTACAGCGTACACCCTTGGGGAGGTTATCGTCCGTCCATTTCCGGCTCGAGGGCCAACAGTAAGAGAACCCAATTCTCCGACTGCACACGCCGATCGTCTGTCCTAGAGGGAGATGCCCGGGTGGATGGCTGCCATCGGCTCGCCCACCCACCCGCTCCTTCTCCGCACTTCCCGGAAGTACTACAGTCGCTTGTGCGATGGCGGTGTGCGGCTCGTTTGCCCACAGGGTGCAGCATGACGCTGATTTGCAAGGTCAAGAAGCGCACGGGCGCGCCTTGTTTCTCTCTGTCGAAGCAACCAGCGCAGGACCGAACCCACCTGCGCACGACATTCAGGATGCAAACTCTGCTTAGAGGCCACAAGCTGATCTGCGCACAGTACGCACATCATCAGTGCGAAGCCGTCCTTGGGATCCTCAACGGAGTCACAACACAACAAAGCCCGACCTCGAGCGGTGATGTGCGCGCGGTACTCACAGTTCGAAGCTGACCGGCCAGCTGCGGATGTAGCATACCCTAGTCTGAGCGTCGGGCTCGCCTTTGGATTCACACAGGCAGCGAAGCCTGGTGTTAGTTCACTGCCCGAAGCAGGATCCCCTCCTGCAGGTCATCGGCGAAGGCGCAGCTCTGCGATATGAGGACCTCCCACTCTCGCCTAATCTCTTGTCTGATCTCGACATCACGTAATGGCGAGTGGGACCTGCGCGAACGAACCAATCGCGTTGAACATTAGCGGTGACGACTCTCGCTGTGGTCGCGTTTGGCACCGCGCGATCCATGAACCAACACGTACGTACGTGGCTCATCTCCATTGAACTCTCAGGATTCTCACTCCCCATCTCCCTGCATTCGATCCGCAAACGAGGGAGGACCGACTTGTCGGCATCCCCCCTCTCGGTCGTTTGTGGTCTCTCGTGGGTCGCCCAGCCGCCAGCGGGTCTTCCTCTATGCATGCAGGGGCTCTCCAGCGAGCCACACCCTCTCATAGGAGCCCCTTGGCCGCTCTTGAGCGCACAGCGGCGAGCTGTGCTCACAACCACTCGGCTCTTTCTCTCTCTCGCTCACTTTCCATTTCGTCTCCAAGCCAACAAACCAAGTCAAGCCTCTCAACCTCCAAGCCAACCCAAGTCGACTCCTCCTGGCAACCATGGCGAGCACCTCCAACGCAAAGCTGGACCTCGTCGAGCGCGTGTCGTACATCTCGTCGGCCGCGCAGGGCAAGGACGGCGACTACCACGACATGAAGACCCCGGACATCGAAGGCGGCGCTCTGCGTGCCGGCGGCGCGCCTCGGCTCTTCAGCAAGGACCACGTCGGCCTCCTCGTGCAGTACGCAGCCGTGGGGCTGGTCTACGGCACGCTCCCGGGCACTGTCTACCCATTCCTGACCGTGTTCCTCAACATGGAGGGCACGCAGACGGCCTCGGCGCGCGTGCTCGTGTCGCTGCCGTGGTCCTTCAAGGTGCTCTACGGCATCGTGTCGGACTGCTTCCCGATCTTCGGTTTCCGGCGCCGGCCGTACATGATCCTGGGCTGGAGCCTCTGCTTCTGCATGCTGCTGCTCATGGGCTGCATGAAGGCGTCGGAGCCGTACTTCCCCACGCGCGACCTCGCGGACATCAACCCGCTCAACTACACGGACGAGATCACGACGCAGTTCAACGAGGAGGCGCGCGACGGCGGCGGCAAGTTCATCATCCTCATGATGCTCGCGTCCGTGGGGTACGTGGGCGCCGACGTGGCGGCCGACGCCGTGGTGGTCGAGTTCGCGCAGCGCGAGCCCGAGGCCGTGCGCGGCACGACGCAGACCGCGATCTACACGACGCGCACGATCTTCGTCGTGCTCTCGCAGATCACCACGGCGTTCGCGTTCAACGGCGAGGACTACGGCGGTGACTTTGGCTTCGCGCTCACGTTCCCGCAGCTCATGCTCATCCTGGCGTTCTCGCTGCTGCCGGTGATCCCGATCACGTGGTTCTTCATTGCCGAGGAGAAGTCCGCCGGCGTGAACTTTCGAGAGTACATCTCGAGTTTCTGGGCATTGCTGCAGTCGCGCGCCATGTACCAGGTCATCGGGTACAAGTTCGCGTCGGGCGTGCTCGACAACTTCATCTTCGTGGCCTCGGACCCGATCGCCAACTACATCGCCGGCGTCACCAACTTCAACGACAAGCTCTCGTCCATCATCGCGAACGGCGTGTTCGCCATCACGCTCTTCCTCACGGGAAAGTACGGGCTGCACTGGAACTGGCGCTACATGTCGATCATCACGATGGTGGCGATCGTGGCGATCGACTCGGTGGTGACGCTGCTCACGGTCTGGGACGTCGTGCGCAGCCAGTGGTTCTGGCTCGGCGTGCCGCTCGTGGAGACACTGCCGTCGGGCATCAACTTCATCATCGGCACGTACGTCGTGGTGGAGCTCGCGGGCATGGGCAACGAAGGCGCGGTCTACGGCCTCGTGACCACGGTCTCGAACCTCTCGTCGCCCTTCGCGAGCACGATCTCCAAGAACGTCAACTCGCTCTTCGACGTCACCAACGTGGACGTGCAGAAGGACACGACCCACGTGCGCTGGGACGTCACGTACACGATCCTCATCTGCTACGGCGCCAAGCTGCTCTCGCTCACGCTGCTGCCGCTGCTGCCGGCGCAGAAGGCGCAGACCCAGGAGTTGCGCCGCAAGGGCGGCTCCAGCTGGGCCATGGGCGTCTTCACGGTTGTGTACGTCACCTTCGCGCTCGGCTGGTCGCTCATGACCAACGTCCTCTCGATCTACCCATCCACCAAGTGCCTCCGCATCGCCGGCGGCCGCGGCTGCAAGAAGTGAGGGAGCCCGCTGGTGCTCAGTCCTTCTTCTTCTTTCGTGTTTACCTGCAGAGACTCAGCTTGTCAACCGAGGGACATCCGTCGCGAGGTGAGCCGTTGCTCACAGCTCTTCAGTTCTTGTGCATCGTCGTACGCCCGCCGTGCCTTGTTCCCCTTCCGTTTAACTGCTGGAATCCATTCGTGTTTGGAAATTGTGTTCTCGTTTCTCGTGCAGCGTAGTCGAAAGCGTGGGGTTGAGAGTCGTCTGGAGATTGCGGTGGCTCTCCTACTGTCCCGGGTAGCAGTAGCAAACTCAGGATGAAACGAAAGGTTGACATGTGTTTCGCATGGGACGCTCTCAGCAGCGTCACCAACGCACTTGCTGCCTCCCGACTCGCACATCCTGCACAAACATACGTCGTCGGACACGCATGCGGGAGGGGTGCATTGTCAAAGGAGACGAGAACTTCGCGTCGCTGACCTTCTGCCAGGACGCACGCTCTGTTACCGCGCTCAACCTCCAAGTGCCACTGGCGATCGCGCAGATGCGCTCCATCGTGGCCAACGATTCGCGCTACGACGACGGCTACGTGTTCGTCACACACACACACACACACTCACAGGGCGGTGCTATTGCTCGCAGCGTGATCGAAGAGAGAGACGACCACAAGGTCAAGGCGTTCGTGAGGCTCGCTGGTGCTCTGAGCGGTGGCTTCTACGGCCCTCCGGATACCGTTGGGTGAAGACCCGTACTTCCCGAAGATCAAGGCGCTCGACAAGCGCAGAGGGGTATTCTTCCACACGAGCAAGGGCGTGGGCCACACCTGCTGGCTGCGCGACTACACACCCGCGGGCCAGGCGGTCGAGTGCTAGTTCCAGCAAGTCTTCAACGGCGTGCTCAGCCCAGTCTTCGAGAGCCCAGCGTTCTTTGCCGAGTGCTCGGGTATCCGTGGCAAGGACTTATGCTGCCATTCTTCCCACTCCGGACTTCTATAACACGCGCAGAATGGATCTGGAAAAGTGCTGATTGCGCGGCGAAGCGTGCGTCGTCGTAGTGTACATTCGAGTCACACTGTAGGGCATCGGTACTGCACTGCCGCACGAGCCGACACCCTACGAAGCAGGACTTCAAACGTCCTGTTTCAACCCAGTCTGCGCAAAAAAGCACCCACCTCAATGAAGCCCCCCACTCGGAGCCCTGGCTGAAGCGCAGCTCCCACATGGCGACGACTGCTTCGACGCCTCCCGCGGTGGTGCACATCTGCAGCGATGCGGAGCTGCGGCAGGCGCTCTCGACCGACCTCGCGCCCTATGACCTCGCGCCGTCGACCGCAGCGCTCGTGGGCGTGCACTTCCAGATGGTCGAGCGCTCCAGAGCCTCGCCGTCGTTCAGCACGTCCGCGAGCGACAAGTTGTCGTGGCAGCTCGCCGTAATCGCAGTTGCAATCCCAAGCCATGCGACGTACGTGCTTCAGGTGGGGTCGCTGGACAAGACGCTGCTACACACGGTGGTGGTGACGCTGCTGGAGGACACGCAGAAGGTCAAAGTGCTCTGCGACGTGCACCAGGCGGCTGCGTGGCTGTGTGCGTTCGGAATGAAGGACATCAAGCTGCGCAAGTGCGTCGACCTGCAGCTGCTATACGAGGATCTCGTGGACAGCAACGTGCGCATGGCGACGATGGAGAAGATTGTAGACTACTGCGGACGCTTGGACATCGCGTCGCTGGCGGCCAGCTTTGATCCGCTCAAGCTCGTGCCCTTGCTCTCGACTCACAGCGAGTGGGTGAGCGAAGTACGCGTCACGACTCCAACTGGTCCAGGGACTGGTGCTCCTCGATACGAGAAGACGACAGAGCCCGAATCAAATGATCTGTTCGTGTCCATCTCCGCTATGGCGGCGTACACCAGCAAGTCCACTGAGGAGCTCCGTCATGAAGATTATCTGAAGCGCAAGGATGGAGCGCCAGCGTCGAAGAAGGACGCGGCGAGTCAAGACAAAGTGCAGAGAGGATCTGTGACTGAGACAACCGACGCGATTGGCTCACTCACAGTTGAGGTTGGCTCATTCGCAGTCGGTGGTGGTGATGCGCCACCAGCTCAAACGCCTCGACGGACTCTCAACAGCGGGTGCAGCTCCCCCAGTGCTCTCAAGCAAACACAGTCGCCACCACAAAACCCGGCGACCAGCTTTTCGTTTAACGCAATGACTAGGTCCGCAGCTGGCGGTTTAAATGGTGCGTTTGGGACCCCAGCAGCACCGCCAGCTGCACCGCCAGCTATCACTGGAAGTCTCTTCGCCAAGACTGGTTGGCTCGCTGCTACGCCACAACCGCAACCGTCGACAGATTACTCGGCGTTCTCGTTTGTACCACCAAGTCCGTCTTCCGCTGCAACACCTTCACACGGGTTTGGGACCGGAGTGTCTGCTGGACTTGGGTTTGGCGCCAAGCTGTCGACATCCCCCGACATGTTTGGAAAGAGAACCACCCCGTCTTCGTTCGAGACTGCTGGGGCTGTGTTCGTTCCGTTCTCTGGCCAGCAAGTGTCCAATCGAGTTCAAGATTATTACCAGTAGAGAAAGATCGCTTATGGACCATTCAGTTGTTGTTGCTGTTGTTGTTGATTAAATCACGATTAACATTCAGATACTGTAGCCTCCTTGGCATCGCTACACTTGCTATGGACTGCCGGCTGGGCGCCTTTCGTGCTTAGTCCCGACGACTGTAGCCGAGCCCGAGCTCCGGGTACTGGAAGGGCGGGTCCGCGTCTTCCTCAGTCGGGTCTGCGGGCAACGAGTCGGCGTCGATGGGCCACGGCTGGCCGAGCCAGATCGCGCGCTGCGCCGAGTGGTCCACGCGCTGGTCCTTGGTGAGCGGGTGGAGGAAGATCGAGAGCGCGCCGCGGTGCAGCGTGAAGAACGAGAGCAGGCGCACGAAGGACTCCTTGGGCACCCAGACCTCGAAGGAGCCGCTCGGGTGCGGCCCCACGGGCTTGCGGTTCATGGGCGGCGGCGAGCCAATAAGAGCAGGGTACTGCTTCTGCGAGACGCCGTGGAAGACCGCGATGAAGTTGCTCGGGTCACTCTCCACGTGCTCGAGCAGCAGCCGCCGCAGCGCGTCCGCGCGCGCGAAGCCCTGCTCGCTGCGGTTCTCCAGCCAGTAGACGTGGAAGTGCCACTCCTTGATCTCCTCGTCGCCCTTGCTGTGTGAGATCGCCATGGTGCTTTGCTTCTCTTTGGGGGCTTGCTGTGCGTTGCTTGCTGTGCGTTGCTTGCTGTGCGTTGCTGGAGCTGCTTCGGGAAGTGATTGACAAGCGGGGAGCCATTTTCGGCCATCAGAAAGTGATTTGTTTCGATTCGTCTGTTATTTTGGATAAAAGAAGCATCCAAACTATTTTGGGTTGACGTTTGAAAATCGACGACGCTGATTGGCTTCGCTTTCGGCAAAGTGGTAACGCATCGTCGAGAAACGACGAGCATGATGAACATGCAGAAAACTTTGGTGAGGATCGATGGAGCCACGAGTCCAATGCACGCTTCCAGCTGGCCAGCACCCCGCAAGAACGGGAAGCTCTAGAGTACGTGACCTGATTTGGCGCAAAGTGTACGGCCGACGAGATCCTTGTCGAAGTCACCCAGCGTCATCGGGAAGAACTCTACATCGTCTCTCTCCATCGTTGTCTTGAGGATGGTTGCGTCGAGGTCGCTGAATACAAAGCACAGCGCCGCTGCTCTGCATGCCGGCCCACGTCATGTCGTTGTCGGAGATCGCCGTTTTGTCATGCAGCTGCAGGACGCTGTGCTCGGCGCGTACTCCTCCGGCTTCACGCGTATCGGGATTCCAGCACGGATGAGCTCAGGGAGATGGCAGCCGCGAGATCTTCGCTCTTTGAAATCCGCGGAGACGCGCGCTATCACCTTGCACTCGTGGGCATCCACAAGTGCCTCGGTGATCCGACAAGGAGTAAGTGCGTGCATTTCGATTGACTTTCGAGCTTTGTCGATGAGCCCAATACGACGATTGAGATGCTTGCGAGAGGCTCTTCGTCGGCCATTCCCAAGGCGGGGCGATCGCACGCGCCGTGGTCGAAGACATGGACGGCCACAAAGTGCGGCGGCTGGTGAGCCTCGCTAGCACACGGTCGAGTTCAGAGAGGACACGTACGGCCTCAAGACGCTGCACAAGCGCGGCGGCCTTGGGCTTCACGAGGTGCCGGGCATCTCGCATTCGTGCTGAATCCACGACTCGACGCCATTGGGCAGCAGCATATCGGCGCTCTGCCGCTTCCAGCCGCTGTATGATAAGCACACCTGCCCGCTCTTCAAGAAGGCTGACGCCTCATCTCAAGCCTAAGCGGTGAGTGTTCTCGATAGCAAGTAAGCAAGTATACACTGGAGGTCGAGACACAGAGAGTCTGATGAGCATTACGTACACTTGCCATCTAAAAGACCGTACGCTTTACAGCAATTGCTCGATGTGCTTGTCGTAGATCTCGGAGAAGCGCAGCGTCCCATCGTTGGGGCCGAACTCGTCGCCGTCCGTGATCCAGCTGATGTGCTTCACGCCCTGCAGCACGTGCAGAGAGAGCCCGCCGCGGCTGTCGAGTGTGCGCAGACCGTACGTGTCCTCCTTGTACTCGACCGTGTCCTTCATGTCCACCACGTGGAGCGTCTGGGCGTCGTCGTCCTTAAACTTGGAGATGATCTCCTGTGCGTCGTCAAGCTCACTGTACTGGCCCAGGATGGAGCTCTGCCACGGCGCCACGAGTCCGTCGTCCGGCGACGCGAAGAAGTGCGCGCTCTGGAGCTTGAGGAAGTTGGCGCGGCGGCGCTGCTGGTCTACGTCATCAGCCTCGTTTCGGTTGTTGAGCTCGGCCAACAGCACGTTGCTGGCCTTCCACGCGTCCTTGACGGGCGAGCGCTGCAGACCGAAGAACGCCAGCTGGTGCTGCACCTCGGGGTGCGCGCGCGCAAAGTTGTCAAAGTCCTTCTGGTACTGACCCGAATGGCAGTCCTCCTCCGTGTACTTACTAAAGTCGAAGACGCTCGTCGGGATGAGTTCGGGCCCCAACTCACGCACGAAGAGCAGTGAAGAGCGCAGATCTGCAGGCTGCGGACCGTAGAAGACGCCGTTGACGGCCCCTGCGAGGCTGATGAACGTCGTGACGCGGTGGTCGTCCATCTCCTGAATGACCGCGCGCGCCAGCATGCTGCCCTGCGAGTACCCGATGAAGACGTAGCCGTCCTTGAAGCGCTCGCTGTCGTCGCCGTTCACGATGTCGCGGATCTGCGCGATCGCGAGTGCCACCTGGTCCTTGAGCCCTCGCGCGGCTGAGCGCTTGCCCGTGCAGAAGCTCAGCGGCACGAAGTGGCGGCCCTCGCGCGCCATCCTCGCGGCGAAGTGAGCGCCCGACTTGGCGTTCATGAGCACGCCGTGGAAGAAGAACACGGGCAGCAGTGCTGGCGCCGCATCTTGCTCTTGTGGCGAGGCCGTCATGCGCATCTTGTTGGTCGAATGCTCAACTGCGCTCCGCATTTTTCCGATGTCGCCGGACCTGAAAATTCATGTCCCTTGCTTTCGCGATGGTGCTGACTGGGAGGCGGGAAATCCTTCAGCTCCATAGTGAACTCAAGTGAGCGTCGGTTTGCTGTTTGAGAGACACACACACTCCTTTTGTCAGCTATCTATTATTTAGGACACGGTCGGGGGTAAATTAGGGTCAACCCTCTCAGTGGATGCTGGTTGTGTGTGCCACATGATGTCGGATTCGGGTTTTCTTCGGCGATTGCGCACGTACCGTATTGGATCCAACATACGGTAGTGAAGGGACTCATCCCGGATTATTCGAGGACTCGCTTTGGACACCATTCAAACAGCCAAATCCCAAAGCAAGCAGCGCAGAAGGCGAAACAATTGATGGCACGAAAGATGATGCCACTTTGGAACGACAGACGGCTCGGTGGCAGAGTTCGAGCCGCCGTCACACGAGCGAGGCTGTCTCGTGCTGTTGGTTGCGCCATAAATACACTCGCTACCAACCGTGGTCTGGATGCTTCGTCGCCCCCATCCGTTTGGGAACACAGGAAGCACAGTGCCAATCAACGCACAACTTGTCCGTTTCAGGCCATCGCAAATATGTCGCCTGCTTGCCGACGGACTCGTTCCAGCGAACACGTCAGATGGCAACCGTCACACACAACACGAGCTCCATCAACGCATTGAGCCCCACGATACCCGCAACGGACAACAAGCGACTTGCACTATCCAAGCAAGCTGCTGCAAGCATCCGGTGGCCCCGCCAGCAGCAGCACATCCCAAAATGTCGAAGCGCTTTTCGCCTCAGCGAGTCAGTCCGTTCACACTGTGGGCATTGAAGTCAGCGCAGCGTGGGACGCCCTTTGCGTTCGAATATTTTGGGCACCAACAACGCCACATAGGAGATCCGGTTCTTCTGCCGCCCTCGTTGCTGGGAGCCAACAGTGCTGTGCATCATCCTACACCAGCACCATGACTCACTGTTAAAGCTCGCAATCAAACCAGCGCTTGTCAGCAAGGAGCCGCGCTCTCTGGGTCATGTCGCGCTCCAAAGGATGCGCAGGGGTCGCCTTCTTGCGTCAGTCAGTCAGAGGCGTGGCGTGGCGCGCAGCAACGCCTATCGTGCTCTTGTTCGTTCGTAGCTCTTCGCCGTGCTGAATGGATTGGCACTCAAAAGTGTACATACGAAGGATACCCAAGGGCGGACCAAAAGCTCAAGTGAGCGAAGCTGATTGAATTGTACGGTACCAACGCATCCGGCACCCCGCTCCCACGAAGCAAATGACGCAAGACATATGGAGCTTCTACTGGGCCGCTAACAACACGCATGCGTTATTGCCAATGTTGAATCCGTCGTGTGTCAGAGTGTGAGTAACCTCACGTGCTTCAACGTCGTCTCGTCTCGTCTCGTCGTGCATGGCATTGCGTGCGTCATTCAATAACGGACGAACTGAAGGGGAAAAGAAGCTCCTCTGTTTTTGCTGTAACCAACGATGCATTTTGTTTTGTCCGACTTGTGCTGTTTCGTGCAAACGCTGCGCTTTCAGACACAGCAAAACAGTTTATAGCTCTAAAAAGCGTTATTGCTGTCTTATAACGCACCTTTTTACAGACCAAAACCCAATATATGTCCAGAGAGAGAGAGAGAGAGAGAGAGAGCAGCACAAAGCAACACTTTTACAACGCCACGCTTTTCGCCACTTTTTCAGCGCGGGTTTCTGGATCTCTCCGCTTCCAGGCTTCCGTGCCCTTCTGCCGCTATGGTGTGAGGCTATAGTGTGAGGCGCACACAAGACGCGCGAGGTCTTCCTGCTCTGCCGCAGAAAAGCCCTCCCCCCTCACACACACACCCCAACGCGAGACCCCGCGTACAAGCCCCCACGCCACGCCGCAGCACAGCCCCACGGCTCAGAGAGAGAGCGCGAGCCGCCCGCAGAACGCAGGCAGGCTACCGTAGGGACAGGAACGAAGAACGCGATCCTCGCGAGCGCGTACCCAGCGGCAGACAGACAGGAGAGAAGCGAGAACGACACAGACAGAGCCGCTAGATGGTATGCTGAGCAACAACAGCTCGCAGAGTGGAGGCAGCCCCGTGACGGAGGAGGAGGAGGAGCAGCACGCAGACACCGCCGCCCCACGCGCTCGACGCACGAAGAGCTACACGATCGACGGGCTCGCCAAGCTGCTGCACCGCGCGGCGCAGACCGGCGACGCGAAGAAGATCGCCAAGATCGTCAAGAAAGCAGGCGCGCAGCTCGACTTAAACCGCGTGGATGTCGACGGCTTCACGGCGCTGCACCTCGCGTGCGTGGGCGGCCACGAGGACGCGGTGCATGAGCTCGTGACTGCGGGCGCGAAGATCGAGGCGGCGACGCCCGAGGGCTTCACGGCGCTCATGTTTGCCGCGTGGAAGGGGGCGCTCTACATCGCGTCGTACCTCGTGGCGCACGGCGCGAACCTCAAGGCCATGGACGTCGACGGCAACGACGCCGCGTACATTGCGCAGATGAACAACCACACGCACGTGGTCGAGTATTTACGGCAGGCCGCCACGACGGGCACTAGTGCACTCTCGTCGTCATCGATAGCCAAGAGCGACACGAACAACTCGGCGCCGTCCGTGAAAGTGCTCGACAAGAGCTTTGGCGAGCTCTCGGTGGAAGAATCGAAAGAACAGGAGTGGAAGAAGAGCACGACCTCGAGTCCCGGCGGCAAGAGCGACGACGACTACCGACTGCTGGGTGTGAGCTCTACACCGACCAGCGCAGAAGCTGAAGTCGCTGACGATAACGACGATGACGAGGATGTGGACGGTGACGCCGCGTCCGACGACGTCGTGGACTCGGACGGCGCGACGCCATTACTCATCGCAGCGATGCACGGCCAGCTGGAGACCGTCCAGTGTCTCATCGAGCGTGGCGCCAACATTACAGCGAGTATCCCTGGTGGCGTGACGAGCCTGCACTTGGCGGCGGGGGGCGGGTACTTGGCGCTCGTGACATACTTGCACGCCCAGGGGATGGAAGTCGACTGCAAGAGCGACGAGGGCATGACCCCGCTGCACGAGGCCGCGCTCCATGGTCACGTGGACGTCGTGCGGTACCTGTTGACGCACAATGCGGAAGTGAACGCGGCAATGGACTGCGGCACGACGCCACTGCATAAGGCGGCGGAGAACGGTCACGTGCAGGTCGCGGAGCTGCTCATTTCCTATGGAGCGCATGTGGAGGCGGTTACAAAGGACTTCAACTCGGTTACACGTGGCCCACGTAACCGAAGTGGCAGTAACCGCCGCGGGAGCGTTACGTTTGTCACGCACCACCAAACGCGTCGCGATGAGGTGGACAATAACGTCCACCAGCGAGTAACCGACTTGTCGGTTTCATCCTCCTCCTCATCGTCGTCGTCGTCGTCGTCGTCATCATCTAAAGCGTCGGCACCAAAGGTGGCGACTGGTACGACTGGTAGCAGCAGCAGTGGCTCGTCGAACCAGATGGCGCTGTCGCTGGCCGCGCGCAATGGCCACCTCGACATGGTCGAGGTCTTGCTGTGCGAAGGCACGAAGCCGCCGGCGTTCCGCAGCGAGAGCGACTCGCTCAAGCACCCGCTGCTGCTCGCGGCGATCCACGGCCACGTCGAGGTCGTGCGTTTCTTGCTCGCGCAGTGCGGCGCCTCGCTTCCGGACGCCGAGTCGCGCGTGCTGTGTGCCGCCGCCGAGCACGGCCACCTGCAGATCGTCGAGCATGCGCTCGCGAAAGGTGCGGACATCAATGCCGCCTTCGGGAAGCGCACACCGACGCCGCTAATCCTCGCGGCGCGCAACGGCCGCTTGTCGGTCGTGCTGCACCTGCTCTGGTCGGGCGCGCAGCTCGAGGTCACGAACGCGAACGGCTACACGGCGCTGCACTACGCGGCGCGCCACGGCCACCTCAACGTCGTCAACAGCCTGCTGCTCAACGGCGCGAACGTGGACGCGGTCTGCATGGCGAAGCAGACGTCTCCGCTGCACCTGGCGGCGCAGTCGGGCCACGACGACGTTGTGCGCTGTCTGCTGTCATTTGACGCCAACATCGACGCTGCGAAGAGCGGGAGCTCGATCACCGCGCTCCACATCGCAGCCGAGCGCGGCCACGCGGGCGTCGTGAAGGAGCTGCTCGCCCATGGCGCGAACATCGAAGCTGTCTCCCGTTATGAGATTCGCTCGCTGTACATTGCGTCGTACCACGGCCACCTGGACGTGGTTCAAGTCCTGGTCGCAGCGGGCGCGGAGATCGAGGCGACGTCCAGCCAGAGCGTCGCAACGCCATTGCGCGCCGCCGTGACGCGGGGGTTTGCGCTCGTGGCCGAGTTCCTGCTCACCAAGGGTGCCGACGCGAACGCCCGGGACGTGAACGGCTCGACGTGTCTGCACAGCGCGGCCTCGAACGGCAGCGGCGAGATGATCCGACTGCTGCTGAACGCCGGCGCGAACCCGGACGTTGTGGACAACAACGACCGCAGCCCATTGGACTTTGCAGCCAGTGACGCGATCACGCTGCAGCTCCGCCTCGCGCTGCTCAAGTCCCACTGGCTCAGCAAATAAATGAGAGAGAGAGGTACGTGGACAATTTTGAATGATAGAGAGAGAGAGAGAGCTACGCGAAGTAGGAAGGAAGCCTTGGCGAGAATTTTAACAGCCTATAGAGTAAATGATAACGTATTTATTCATTTCCACCACCGAGGCTGCCTAGGCTTCTCCTTAGTCAAGTCCGCAAGCCTACTGCTATCAGCCTAGGCTCAGCCTTAAAAGTCCTCAGCGAGCTTGGCGCGTCCGAAGCAGAGCGGATCCTTCAGCACGGGGAAGATGTACTTGTCGTAGAGCGGTTTGAACTCACAGAGAGACCCGCCGGCCACCGGGTAGCTGTCGCTCATCCAGCACGTGTGGCAGATACCGGGAATCGTGTGCAGGAAGAGTTTTCCGCGCTTGTCGAGCGTCTTGAGCCCGTACGTGTCGTCTTGGTACTCGAGCGTGTTCTCCATGTTCACGATCTTGAGACTCGCGAACTTGGTCTCGATCTCGTCGAGCGAGTTCACGTTGCTGTACTGCGCCATGAGCGACGCCTGCCAGGGCGAGATGACGTCGTCGCCCGGGGATGCAAAGAGGTGAAGAGCCTGGAGTTTGAGGAAGTTGCGGCGCCGGCGCTTCTTCTCGAGCGCGCACTTGAGGTCCAGGAGACCGCCAGCACAGGCGTTCACGTTGTTGTACTTTGGCAGGAACGGGTTCGACTTGATCCACTCGTTGAAGAACGGCGAGCGTCCCATGTTGATCGACGAGAGCTGCTGCTGCAGCGCCGGATTCTTGAGCGTCACTTCTTCAAAGTCGCGCTGGAGTTTGCCGTGGTAGTCCTTCTCGGAGTACTGTGTGAAGTTGAAGAGCGTCGGCGGGATCAGCAGTGGGCCAAAGTACCTGACAAACACGAGCAGAGGGACATAGTCACTGGGTTGTGGGCCGTCGAAGAGTCCATTCTGGGCACCGGCGAGGCTGATGAAAGCCTTGACCTTGTGATCGTCCATCTCTTCGATCACGGCCCTTGCGATGAGCCCGCCCTGCGAGTACCCGATGAAGACGTAGCCGTCTTCATAGCGAGTATTGTTGGCCACGATGCCCCGGATCTGTGCGATCGCGAGCTTCACCTGGTTGTCCAGTGCACCGATGGAGCACAGGTCCGAACAGAAGCTCAGCGCCGTGACGAGCCGTCCTTCGGCGGTCAGGTTGGCCGCGTAGTTGGCGCCTGAGCCCGGG